>JASAMX010003188.1:0-38287 GCA_030248175.1 Microlaimidae sp. YZB2_3 | reverse complement strand
CGTTTTTGTAGGGTATTTTTTACGAATAATTGTTTTTCGTCTTTGGCAAAAACAAGTATTAAAAAAGGCTATTTTTTGTCGAAAAAGTATTTTTTATTGCATTTTTTAAACCTTTTTTTGCTATAAAAAATTTGTTTAGACTTGCAACAGTGATTTTAAAACGGCATTTGATTTTGAACTATTTTAAAAGCATTTTTAAATTTTATTCCGTTATGTATATATATATCTTCACCTCCGTTCTCATTTTAGAGTACGCAGTCGTTAAAAAATAGATGAGTAAGCCTCCCGGATTTTTAGAAGTGTTAAAAGTTATTATAAGGTTTGTTTAGAGAAAGAAGGAAGGTGACAAATAGCAGCAATAGCAATAAAGACTTCAAGTAAAAATTAAAGACTTCAAGTAAAAATTATAATAGTAGGGAAAATTAAAAATTTTTCTAAATTGCGGACCGTTGTTGACACGAGGATGCTTGCTCGCAGTCGCCAATCCAACTCTTCACCGGTGAACAAACCGCGCGTGGCGCCGAAACCTAGCAAAACACCCACGTCCGTTTATTCTACCGTGGACGTGTCGACTAATTCCTTGACGCTGATTGGCTCGTCCGAAAGGAAAACCCCGCCTCGGGTCCCGCCACGAAAACCAACGGGCAAGCCGCCAATAAGGAGCCGTTCGGATTTCAGCGGAGCTCCGGAGCTGGTGGTTAATGTTCCGGTCACGCCGGGGAAGACCTCCCTCCCCGACATTATGACCCCACCGGACTCGGAGCCGATATCTAGACATTTCCATTCTGATCCTCTTTCTACAGCGGATGGGCTCAATTCACCGGCGGGAGAGGACTACGCGACACCGCCGCAAGGGCGAGGCTCGAAGTACGGGACGCCTCTAAAAGGTTCCGTCCTTTCGCCCGACTCCGACCAATCAGCGGTGTCGGAGTACGAAACTCCGCCGACAATAAACCAATCGGCCCACTTGTCTCCGCCCACTTCCGCCCAACAGCCCCTCACACCGCCGGAAAGCGACCTGCGGCCGCCCGTTACGAGTATAGGTAAAAGATTATATAATTGTGTTGTCGTGTCTTTTACTTTGCATTTTTACTGTTACTGTTTGTGAGCGGGGTGTCAGCAATTGTGGATTTTTTTGGGGTAAAATAGCCCTTCTCGATTACTCTACATTACCTATGTTTTCAACCCTCCTCCCCCGAACCACTAGTGGGGCAACAAAGAGGAAGAAGGGCATAGGTAAAAAAAGGGGGGCAACGTGGGGTCCACCCCCCCCTAGCCTCGAAATTTTGAGACCCCTCCTAGACGAAAATCTAGGGACCCCCCGCAAATTTTCGAATTTTTATCTCTGACCATACATGGGAACAGAGGGGCTGGGGGGGTTAACGCACCCCCCCGAATTCTGAGAAGGGGGTTTAACCCCCCCACTCAGAAGTTGGGGGGGGAGAAAAAGTTAACCCTCCAATTTTGGAAAAATGAAGAAAAAAGTCTTTAAAATGACTTCTAACTGCCTCCAAACTTAAGTTTTGAGATCAAAATGAATGTTTTAAGTAATAAAAAGCTCAAAAATGTTATGAAAAGGGCTTTTTCACCTAAAAATAGCGTTTTTTACCTATTTTTTCTTCAAAATCAAAAAACAATATGGGTAAAATGCACTCCAGAAAAAAACGATATGGGTATTTTGCGTTTCTCGGATTTTAACCCCCTAATTTGGGGTTTAACCCCCCCCCACTCCGGACCAACTTGCCCATGTATACCCCTGACCCCCCTCTAGAATTTGAAATCTGACCCCCCCCCCTCCCTATCCCCTCGGGAATTTTTTAGGTACTTTTTTATACTAAATTTTCTTCCAAAAACGTGAATTTTCATCGCATATTCATGCTTTCACACCCTTTTTATACCTTTTTATATATACGCTTTTTATTCAATAAAATTTAGTATTATTCTATAAAAAGAACAATTATTAAGAATATAAAATATAAAAAGTTTACTACTTTAAAAATTACATGTGTGAGTGTGATGTGCGTAATATGCAATCTTTGGATAACAAGGTTACTGATTTGACCACCTTTGCCGTCTTTGTTCTGGCATAAGGACCAGAGGTCAGCATAAGTCGTCTTTTAACTGGAGTTTTACTGAAGACTTCCAAACTTGATTAACCTCTGCAGTTTGACTAAACTGAACTTGGGCTGAAGTTGAGGGACCAGGTTCAACTGATTTATGTGAACTGGACTCCTGAAGTTGTTCATTTGAGCTGTGTGAAGTAGATTCTTTAATTTCTATTTCATTCCTTTTGTCTTGGAACAAGCTTTTGCAGTTGCGGCAAACTTTCATACACAGCAACAAATTCCCATTTATTTCAATATCTTCCTGTTTTACCAATCTTAAGCCGGATTTTACTGACTTTTTGTGCTTTTTAAATGGATCAGCACACCTTAAACCCAGTTTGTCTGTTTTAAGCAGATTCCTGGCAGGTTGTTCAATATTTGCCTTGGCAGCAGCCTCATTTGGATTCTGATCCATGTCTCAGTTTCTAAAAACAAAAAAAATACTGGAATTCATTTTTGATGCATGTATACAGGCGTATTAAAAGAAACAATGATCAAAGCAAAGTATATAAAACTCACAATAGCCTTGTTATCTGAAGATTGCATATTATGCACATCGCACATGCAGACCTGTACACGGTCTGGAAATGCCCCCCCCCGTTTTATTGGAGGATTCGCCCCCCCCCGTTTTATTGCCCCTCCTTGCCAAAAAATGAAAAAGTACCCCAAAGTTATGACGTCATTTTTAACCTATGATGACGTCATCATTGCGAATTTTTTGCAGTTTTTAGCCAATTTCAATGTATTTTAAGCCATTTTAGAGCTATTTTTACCTTATTTTCGCTTTTTTTGTCCCTTTTTCCCTTTTCCCTTCTTTTTTTCTCTTTTTCCCCTTTTTTTCTCTTTTATTTTCTTTCTCCCCCTGCTTGCCCCCCCCGTTTTATTGCCCCCCCCGTTTCAAAAAAATTGCCCCCCCCCGTTTTGGCCGTGCCCCCCGATAAACTACAGGGAGGCGGCTTGCACAGGTCTGACACATGTAATTTTTAAAGTAGTAAACTTTTTAAAAATCAATATGAAAACAGGTGTAAACCTGAAGTAAATCAATAAGACAACAGAAGATTTTTTAAAGATTTAAAATTTATTTTTCCAAATTAAAAAAATAACACCAACCAAAATAATATTAATTTAAAATAAAATCTATTCATTGTGTATCTTTTCTTTGAACGGAGATCAGATCAATTTCAATTCACAATATTGAAAATTATTACATTGTTCTATAAAAATATTAGGGTAAAGACTTGAATTTCTCAGCTACAGTACAGATCATATAAAAATAAATAAATTTAGTAGGCATACTAAAGGTAAACCCAACGCGGCTGCAACAGTTGTTCGTTAATTTAAAAAAATGCCTTCCATGAAGTAACCATTCAAATAGCGACATTCTGACGTCACTTTATCAGCCAATTAGATTCAATTAAATAGGGGGTATTTGTTTGGTAAAGTACGTCAGATTCTTCTGATTTGAGTGGTTACTTAATGCGGAGGGGCATCTTTTAACCCAACGAACAAGTGTTGCAACCACGTTAGGTTTACCTTTAGTCCCTATTAAGAAAATTATAATAATATAAAAAAGTAGAAAATCACGAAAAAAACGAACGACAACACAATCTTTAATCGAACATATCTTAATACCAAGAACAAAACCACAAATAATTTTTTATATGGATATTGCCAATACTTGTGTCTATCACCAGTAAAACAACTAGCAAAATCGAAAATGGCATGTTTCGAGTATTTCATTTTGTTTCCAACTTTGTGACAAAAGTCTTTTTTTGGGCCCCAAATGAAATCTATTTTTGTTTTTTAAATTATAGAGACTTATTAATAGTTTTAGAATGATATAATATAACATAGAATATATTTTAAACACGTTTTTAATTATAAGCCATTGAATAAAGCCCGGTCCGACCGAAAACGGCCCCGAACCCCCAACTTCGAAGGGTCATAACTTTTGAACCAGAAAGTATTTTGTGCTAAAAATTTGGGTTCTTGCATTTCTCCATAAGGGCTGCCACCATATAAAATTTTATCAAAATCGGTGATGGTCAGTCAAATTTTTCCATTTTTTTGGTTGATTTGACAAGAATGACTCAAAAAGAAAAATTATTAAAGTTATTATTGTTTAACCTGTTTTGCTTTGGACACCGGACCCCACCTGACCTGACCCCCCTCCAGATTTCAAAATTTCGCACCCCGGGTGGACGCCCCTAAAAAGCAGGGGGGTCCGGACCCCGCTAGGACCCCCCTCCTAGAGTTTAAAATTCAATTTACCCCGGGTAACCACCCCCCTAGCTTCCTCGACCGTTCTGGGGGAATGGTCAAACTCATTAAAACAAAAATCCAAAACAAGAGACGGAAATGGAAAGAAAGACACTATATACCAAAAATCACAATGTTTAAGAAAAAGGAAAAATAATGTATATAAAATGTTATAAGTGTTAAAAATGCAAGAAATAAAAAAACTAAAAAACTTTAAAAATTTTGTAAAAATGGGGTCAAAATTGAAGCAGTTTTTTAAGCGAGAAGAAAGGACACAACCTTGTGTAGGTGAGGTTCTCTATAATATACTATTGAAACTTATATTTTCTTTTTATTAGATTTGGAGGTGTCTTCCAAAATGAAAACGCAAGACTTGCGTCTTCCGTCCACCGTCGGTTCCAGTGAAGCAAGTCAGCGACCAATCAGCGAAAAAAACTCATCTCATAAGCCAATAAACGAGAAAAGCTTTGCCCAACGCCCGCCGCCCCCCGTTCCCAGCCGACCCGCCCACGGTCTTTTGCAATTCTCATTGGACAAAAACTCCTCCGCCCCCTCAGGAGAAGCTCCGCCCATAAACGCCAGGTTAAACGATGATTTGAGATTTTATTTATTTTTGGAATTTGATTATATAATAAATATTTAACAAAAATTATGGAATTTTATTGGTCTATCGTTCCATAATAACAAAGTGTCAAAACGCTACAGGTATTTTTACATTATCAAAACCAAGACATACTAGTTATCAATTTATTTATTAACTAACAGAATAAGTCAGACAAATGTCCGTTTTTATAAAAAGTTTATATATGCATTATTTTTTTCACAGATTCAAAGCAACCAGTTTAAAGAAAATTATTCTATTTGTTCACCACATCAAGCCAAAACTGAAAGCCATCACTTCAGCAATGAAACAACAAAACTGGCTATCTCAAAACAAAAGTCAATATCTCAAGGATTTGTTCAATATCCATGATTCAATGCCAAATGATACCAATCAAAAAGAACTAAAACTAAAATTCAAAATCAATATCAACATCAACACTGCCCATGCTGTCTAGGAATATCCAGATTCACAACGAAGAGCTACAAGAATTCAATGCTATTAAAAGAAAATAACTCTCCCTATGTATTCACAGAACATAAGCCAAGGTTGAAGAGAATTTCAATCCAGGTGTTGAATTCTTCAAAATTGGCATATCAAGTCCTATCCTGACATCTACCAATCAATCAAATCATATCCCACTGCAATCATTTTACCAGGCTGTTAGACACCAAGCCAAGTGTTGGACTTAAACAAAAAGTCCAGGACCCAGACATTCATATTTAACAGCATTTATTTGTTCAATGCCAATGACTTATTTTTGACCAATTCTACTGATTTTTCCATTTGTTGATGCAGTAAAACAGCCATACAAGAAACAGCATCATATCAAGACCACCCCATTTTTCATATGCAGATTACCATTTTGGTTGTGCTATACATTACTTAATCAAAGTGGTCTATTAGTGGCTGTCCATCCACCAAAATACAGAACAGCTAGTGCTGCCTTTGGTCTTCCAGCATTTTTAATTTTTTAGCTTCAACTCACTTCACTTTTAGTTTATTTAATGTGTGGTCCTTCTAGCTTCCCATCACTGTTCCTTCATTTCATTTCTTTCTTTGTTAAAAAACCGTTTATTAATTTATCTAACAGATTTGTTAATTGATCACAGAAACATTTACATTGATTTTCAAACTAGCACTGTTCATTAAAAGACACTTCTGTCCAGCAAAACACCAACCCTTTTTCAAGGTTGCTGAGGAGGTTAGGTGTCAAACCCATTCCTAGGTGTGTCAGTGCCCTTACGGCAATCACTTTGTTTAAGGGGGAATTTCAATCTGCTCTACTTTATCTTGGCAGAAAATTTCCTCAACATCACAGAAAGGTTCCCATGCTCTTTCCTCAAACCATACCAGAGTCAGAAATCAACTTCCCATGTACCCATCATTATTAAACTTCATTTCAAAAGTTGATTTTAATGTATTAACAAAGACATCAAGACTATATTATTAAGCTTTCATGATCTAGATATAGATCCAAATCATACAAGGTTAAATTGTTCCATCATTGCAATAAAAATTCCAGGGATTGGGTTATGAAATGCTGCTCTTCTTTGCCATTTTGCCCCCACTCCATCTGGCCTTGTTATTACTTGTCAAGGAGAATCACCAGCTCAATGTAAATCTGCATGCCATGCCCCCATTCCACAATCCTCCTCACCAGACATCCATTCACCCAGCACTGCATGGCCCTTGGGTTCATTGGCAGGGGGAGACACATAGACAAACAAAAATGGATTAATAAAGAAATTATTAGAAAGTTTAAACCACAAAGAGGCATCAGCTGTCCCACTGCTGATGACTTTAACAGGAGGAGGAAATGCAACATACCCATCAAGGTCATCACAAACAGAAAAGGTGCTATCCATGTTCACAATCCAGAGAAGAATCAATGTAAACTAGTTGGCCAAAGACTAATGACAAAGTTCATACCCATTGAACTCTATGACCACTGTCCTCATGGTATCAAACGGGCAATCAATGGGGATGGGGCAGACTTTCAAAACGGGAAGTAAAGACGTAAGAGAAAAGGAGAGGGACAAAAAATAAATAATAAAATAAAGGAAAATTTCAAATAACTAGAACACATTCAACAGGAAATCAAAGAGGCATCATGCTATAAGGGAAATGCAAATCCAGCAAGTTCATTTGGGGAGCAATAAACGTGGGCAATCTTCAATAGTGTGTATTCCAACGCCACAGGTCCAGGACTACTATTTCAAGAAGAACAAATGTCCACCATTATATTTTCAAACTATTCTATTCTATGATACCATTACATGGATCAAGTTCTGCTGATATTTATGTTGGAACCAATCCAGGCAAAGCCACATCAATTCATCATGAATTCTATCATCATTCCTAATCATATCCATCATCCTATAGATCAAGAACCAACATTCCCATGCATGCCCTCGGGTTCCTATTGGGCCACACTGTGGAGCTTTGTTGAAATGGATGCCAGCAAGCAGGAAAAAAAAAAAATAAAAACAAAGCCAGTGTCAAATGCTAAATGCTATTCAACAAGGTTAAAAATCTCCATCACTGGCATCAGAATCATAATTCAACTCTAGGCTCAATTCATGTCTTAACACATGGCCAGGATGTTTAATCAAGGAGGTGATTTCAGTGCCAGATGTGGTGCAGTGGGTGTGCCAGCATTCTATCCGGAGGCACGCAGGAGGGGGAATGCTTGAGCCCAGGACCTGGGTGCAACAGTTGAGACTGTGCTGGGAGGCCAGCCCAGTGAGCCCAGCCAAGCCTCAGAGGGCAAGAAACTCCATGTCAAAATAACTAATACATGAGAAAATTGTTTAATTCACATAAATAAAAAATTAAAATTTCTTCATACCAAATATCTAATATTATCAAGAACTACAAAGATACACAATGTCCTATAATTCTTCAACATGTTAGGCATTAAACAAGCAAATCAGGAATCTAAAAACTAAAAATTGGCCATCAAACTAACTGTGTAAAGGGGTATATTTCTTCACCAAATTGCCTTAAAGCATTATAAATTTATTACATGTTATATTTTTTAAGCTTTAAAAAGGATACTTCCTAGCTAAATAATCCTGGCTCTGCAGGATGCCCACAAGGTGTTGCCAGAGGTCCCCAAAAGCCAGGGGTGTGGTGACTCCAGTGCCAGAGGGCAGGCCTCCACAGTTGGAGTGGCTCCAGACTTTTTAAAATTAAGTTAATACATGTTACCAGAGATTATATTCATTTTTTAAAAATAAATAAAGAAAAGTAAACAAGTCAAGAGTCTCAATACCAGCCAAACAAGTTAATGCAATCAAAAAATCCCATTTATTGTTACTCCATACAACAGAATGCTACAACAAACCACAACAACAGGCAAAAAAAAAACAGTGGAGGCGGGCCGGCGGCGGAGGTGGCGGCCTGAGCCCGGCCGGACCCCCGGGTCGAGGGACCCGGACAGTACTGAAAAATTTGTGGGGTCCCAGTACTAAAAATGCTGAAAATGGGGTATTTGAGGTATACCCCAAAAAAAATTTTGGGACACCCCCCTCCCAAATTTCGGGGGTCGGGTATACCCTCCGAAAAAATCCGGGAGGCTGCCCACCTATGATAGAAGCGCTAAAATGGTAAGAAAATGAATCGAGAGCAAAAAATAAGCCTTTTATCTGAATAAACATTTTATTATACTTTTAATGTATTAAATTTACCATAAATAACAAACACTTGTGAAGTTGTTTGGAGTTCATAAAAAATAAAGACTATAATGATTATTCCTAAACTATAACTGCTATTATAGACGTATTTTTGAAACATCATCACAATGGAGGGAGTTAATACATAATGTTTTTTTTTTGTTTTAGTGCAACGTGCTAGCTAAAGACGTTCAGCTGTGCGCGGATGTGGCGACGGGCGTCGACTCCATGGGCCAGTATCAGTACGGAGACCTGGTCCAGCTGGACCAGCAGACCGTGGGGGTCATAGTCCGCCTGGAGAAGGAGCACCTCCAAGTGCTCAATATGCACGGGAAGGTAAAATCCTCGTTACTACGGCAAATTAAACCACAATGCATACGACTGTGACTTATTTTAGATTTCTAACAGCACATAATTATTAACTATGGAATGAGTTACGTTTATTTTATAATGACTGGCCCATTTTGCCGTAGTGATGACGTTATATCGGGGGGGGGGGGGCGGGGTGGGGGGGGGGGGTTTTGAGGGGGGGGGGGGGGTGTGTGGGGGGGTGTTGTTGGTTGTGTGGTTTGGGGTCGGGGTGATATCGCTCTATTGTACAAAACAAATGTTTATGATATAAAAAAGGACTGACTGCTGGCTTTATAATATTTTTTAAAATGGAACGGGCGATTTAAAGGAAAGTTAACTTGTAAATAGGATTTTAATTTTATGTTACACACACTGGGTGAGTACGGTCCTAGCAGTTAGGTAAGGGGTGGTTGTTTGGGGGTAAATCGCATTTTGAATTCTAGGAGGGGGCTCGACCCCTTGGCTTTCTAGGAAAAGGTTTAAAATTTACCCAGGTTAAAAAAGTCTAGAATTCCAGAGAGAAAGGGGGTAAGATTTTAAATTCAGGGGGAGGGGGTTGTAGATTTTTGTCTAGGTAGCCCCTCAAAATGTCTAGGCGGGAGAACGATTGACCCCACCTTTGCCTCCCCCCTCTACACCAATGAATAAATGCATAAAATCATGAATATTCAAAATTACATGGCACCGTTTTCCAGTTCAATCAGAAACAAATTTGAAACTAATAAAAGTTCTTAAATTTGTTAAATATCAATCAAAATTTATATTTTATTTCGGAATTTTAATAGGTTGTTAGAGTGAAGCACCAGGCTATTCACGGAAAAAAGAACTCTCGTTTTGCTGTTGCTTTGGACTCGGACCAGAATAACATTGTCAACCAGGATATGGTTAAAGTGGTCGACGGGCCCCACTCTGTAAGCGTTTCATATTATCATTACGTCAACCTTGTTTATCCCTGTTTTAAAAATTTTTTTAACATATTTTGTATGAAGTAATCTTAATATCCGTTCAAACTTTAGTTTTGATTTTAAGATCTATTTTATTAATAAAGATAAATCAAAATTTGATCTAGGAGATGGTCATTAGGTAGGCAACGTCTCAGATTTTAGCTATTATACCCGACTCCTAAATTTAAGAGGGGTCGGGATTCCAAAAATTTTTTAGGATATGTCTCAAATAGCCCATTTTTAGTACTGAGACCCCCAGATTTTAGGGGGGGTGTACGAGGTATCACCTGCCTATCCTTTCCCACGTATGGATAGGGTAATGCTGTAGCGTAGGCCCAAACAAACTTGATATCACCACTCTGCACTACAACTACCCAGATCAGCCAGGTCTACCCTGACCCAACTTCGCTCCGCCTACTGTCACAAATTTTTCTTACCAAAATAAAATCAATAGCAAAATGAAAAACTTATGCCCAGACTGCAATCAAAGACCTCACCTCCACATCTTCAACTGTCCGCAACATCCTATCCTACAGCTCTTTCAACCTTGGATCTCTGGGAACGACCAACAGATGTAGCAACATTCCTTGACACTTTAAACTGGTTATAACAACAACAACATAAAGGCGATTTTAAGAATTTTTTTACTTCCGGGACTCCCTCCGTTTTAAATGATATTCGGAGCATGATATTGTAGGGTAGGAACGTCACTAATGAAAACATTTTTTTCGTTAATCTACCTGTTACTCTATGCCTTAATATGTACATCACGCTGCTTCCCTCAAGTTGAAACTTCAAACATTTAAATTTAAATATTGATTGAAAATCTAGTTTTAATATTGATTTGCAGGGGCGTCAGGGTGAGATCAAGCATCTGTACCGATCCTACGTGTTCGTGTTTTCCCGCATGTATCCAGAGAACGGAGGGGTGTTTGTCTGCAAAGCCAGACACTTACTCTTAGCCGGCGCCAGCAAAACAAACGAAAATAGAAGTATGCTTATCCTATATATAGTAGCTTATTATGCTAATGTAACTCGTATCAGATTTGAGATTGGGGTAACTAACTTGATTTCGGCAATCGACTGTTAATTTTGCTATAACTCTTTTCATAATTTTACGTATTATAAGTACAGCCGTTTGTCGATATTAAGGCCGGGCCGACTTTTAGTCAGTTACCCTACTGTGATGTTTTCAGACTTTGAGTTTACCGTTCTTTAACCATGACACCTCTATTTGGTGAAAGATAAGAATGGTGTAGTAAACAAGTGTTTAAGCGCATGAACTTAGCCAGGGGGTCTAGGGGGTCTAGACCCCCCCTTTTGGGTCGGCAAAGGGAAAAATTTGGGGTTAGACACCCCTTTTGGGTCGCCGAGAATAAAAATTTGGGGGTCTAGAAGGGCCATTTTTTAAAATTTTTTCTTGCGCTTCGCTCCGCTCAGCGCTCGATTAATTACATTATACTCTCCACTTCCAAATTTGTGTTAGGTTGTTTTGTAATCTTGGTATGACCAAGTTGAACCCACCCCATTCTTAATGTTTTAATTGGTCTTCACTTCCAAATTTGTGTTACTTTGTTTTGTAATCTTGATAAGACCACGATTGACCCCCTCTTTAGATTGTTATGTAGTGAGATTAAAAATTTAAAGGTTAGGAGAAGTAAATTTAAAAACATTTTCTAATACTTTGCATTGCTCAACTGTAATTCAATGTACTCTTTTTACAGTTGTTAAGGTTTTGGAAATCGAAAATTTCAAGGTATCGAATTTTTTGTAAAAATTTTTTTCTTGGTTTTATAGACTTAATTTTATTGAATAATAGGAAAATAATAAAGTATGTGACATAAACAAGGTAATAAACACTCCGCGCGAAGCGTGGAAATTTTTTAGTCCTTTTATAACGTTTAGGATTTGGACCCCCCTTTCCGAAATCCTGGCTACGCCCATGGTTAAGCGTACTACGTTTTTTTTTAAACGAATTGGCGAATAAAAGATTTTTTTGAAAATTTAGGAATTCCACCAGCCTCAAAAACATGTTTATAATTTGCATAATATATTCTTTTAAAGGTGCCGTGAACAGGCAAAGTTTTTGTCTTTAATTTTAATAATTTTTTGTGAAAATCTAACCCCTGCCTTCCCCAATACAAATAACTTTAAGTAAAATGCGCTATTCTTGTCCAAAAGGGTGTAAAAATAAGAATTTGTGTTAAAAGTTGACGTTTTTAGAAGAAAATTTAGGATAAAAATTGTACCTAAAATTTTTCCGTGCATGGGCGGATAGTCAGATTAAAAATTCGAGATAGGGAGGGGGTCAGAGTAAAAAAATTGGAAATTTAGGGGAAGTAGGGGCCTCTAGGTTTTTGTCTGGAAACAAAATTTAGAGGCGAGAGGTGGAAGTGCACCCCACCCTACCCTACCCCCTCCCCTTTTCTCACATGTATGATATCTACGTGTCTAATAATAACGTGCCCTCGAACACCGTGTCTGCTTATCTAAATATAACGGCCCCATAACGGTCACGGTCTTACCGTCACTCATTAATTCATTTTAATGTTGACCCAGATGTTTTTATTGATGGTTATGATTACCCAACAAACAACCAAAAACCAGCAATTTTTTCATTCTTTAAATATAGTAAGTATCCTGCTGATTTTTAGGCGTTGGGAATTTGACTCCGTTCATGAACAGCCCCTACCACAGCCCTTTGCATCCGGGCGGCGGTGGGCGTGCCCAGCCAAATAAGGGCGGGGCCACGCCAGGCGGCGGCCTATCAGGGAACGCCCAGAATAAAATGCGCCGAGACAACGTCCTGATTGGAAAGAGTGTCAAAATTACCCAGGGACCGTTGAAAGGTAAGATAAGAAGAGCGCAGACATGTGCACTGCCCCCCCCGGGGTTAAAACGGGGGGGGGCAATTCCAAATGGGGGGGGGCCGGGGGGGGCAGCTTTTTTGAAACGGGGGGGGGCAATAAAACGGGGGGGCAAGCAGGGGGAAAGAAAAAAAAAGGAGAAAAAAGAAGGGAAAAGGGAAAAAAGGGACAAATAAAGCGGAAATAAGGTAAAAATAGGTCTAAAATGGCTTAAAATACATTAAAATAGGCTAAAAACTGCAAAAAATTCGCGATGATGGCGTCATCATAGGTCAAAAATTGCGTCATATTTTTAGGGTACTTTTTCATTTTTTGGCGGGGGAGGGCAAATCCTCCAATAAAACGAGGGGGGTATTTTCAGACCGTGCACAGGTCTGATAGCGCTTTTTTTTAATTTATGATATTACATTGTAATGAGGGTTGGACATAACTGAGTATAATGTAGATTGAGGCAAATTTTGTAAAATTGGGTTTTTACTGTACTCAGTGAAAGAACTTGGTTTTAGCGGACGGTTTTTTTTTATGGTTTGTATTAAAATAGGTAAAGGATTACAAGTTTAAAAACAGTAATCGTGCTAGGTTTTGTATTTTTCCGCTTAATTGTAATTATTTCGTTACCAAATAAATTTTTTTGTTTGTTTATTTAAATACTCTCAGCTAAGTTTCAGGTAAACAATTTTTTTAGGTAAACAATCCCAAAACCCGGGAAATCTGCCACCTATGCATAATACCCTGTCTCCTTCCAAAAATATATGTGAGCGCCGTAAAAAATATCGTTTAGTATTTTTACTAAATATGGCCCCATAGGCTCTGAAGAATAAACGATTCCTAAAATTCTGTAACAGTCCTAACTTGTCCAAGGTTGTTAAAAATATTGGCTTACAACGTGGTATTTAAAGTAAAAAGCCCAATCGCAAAAGTACAAGATTTTGGACTTTTTTTAATTTACATTGTGACGTCTGGAAATACGAAACCGAATAAATCGAGTTTTTTTTAAACAGATGTCTACAATTTACAGTTGCATCGACTGAAGTTGCAACATCAGGTATGGACTTTACTTTACCACTCGCATTTATGAAGCGTCGTATTTTTCAAACATCAATACAACTTAAGATGTTACAATATTCCATTTCGAGCTACTACGGGATTGTAAAAGACGCGAGGGAGAGCAATGACTGATGTTGCACCATTACCTATTGATTGACTTGATTTCACAACTCGCACTTATGAGGCGTCGAATTTTAAAACATCAATACAACAGGTGTTTTATTCCAGGCTACTACGGGATTGTAAAAGACGCGACGGAGAGCACGGCCCGGGTGGAGCTGCACACGATGTGCCAGACCATCAGCGTGGATCGGAGTCGGCTGCAGTTGGTGGGGGCGCCAGGGGGCGGAATGGCCTCAGTGTCCATCTACGAGAAAACCCCGAGACCTGGCGAGGGCGGCCTTACTCCAGGCGGAGGCCCGGGCGCCAAAACCCCAATGTACGGATCCCAGACCCCGATGTACGGCAATCAGACGCCGGCTTACGACGGTGAGAGTTTTGACATTTTTAGCGTTGTTAATTGTTGTTCTTGTTCTGAAATTTTCTGTTTTGAAATTTCAGAGTTCTTGTTTTGAAAAAAGATTATTTCATCACTTCGAACACAAAATAATATATTGCACTTTATTGCTTTTTGGTTTAACAATTAAAACGAATGCTTTGAAGCCACAATTTTTACAGAAAGAGAATGTCTGGTTTTAACGTTTTAGCTGGTTCTTGATTATTACGGTTGATGTGGAACCGTTAATTTCACAGTGCTTAAAAACCAAACTAAATTTTTTTGCTAATCGCAATCGAGGGAAACTCTTTTTCTAATTATTTATAAAAAAAAACTCAAATAAAAATTTTACTCACTGTTTCAGTAATCATTAACAGTAACAGTAGAGATGCAGCACTTATCTTCTAATTAGTTATTAAAAAAAGCTAACTATATTTAATGAAGTCTAATGTCTTAATATAGATAAATTGTTTAAAAATAATTGGGTAAATCTCAAATTAAAATATTTGGAATATTTAAGGAAGTCGAACGCCTTATTATGGTTTGGGCAGCAGTACACCGGCTTACGAACCCGGCAGCCGAACCCCCGGAGGTCCCGGAAGCGCCTGGGATCCGACTATCACGAACACCCCGGCTCACAGGTGGGCCGTCTGTTATATTCTTCCTCTTTATGGGAGCAGGATTCAGAGTTTTATGAATTAATGATTTTAGTTTAGCGACCGTAATGCTGGATTTGTTTTTTTTATATTTTTAGTCATGGGGACTAGGACCAAAATACACAGATCGGGTGAAAGGGTTTGTGGGGCTAAACACCATACATGGGCACGGGGAAGGTTTTGGGGGCTGTTAACCCCCCCCCCCAAAAAAATTCTGAGAAGGGGGTTTAACCCCCCCCCCCCTCAGAAGTGGGGGGGGGGGAGAAAAGGTTAACCCCCGAATTTTGGAAAAATGAAGAAAAATTGTATTTAAAATGACTTCTAACTGCCCCCAAACTTAAGTTTTGAGGTCAAAGTGAATGTTTTAAGCAATAAAAAGCTTAAAAATGCTATAAAAAGGGGTTTTGACCTAAAATTAGCGTTTTTTTACCTATTTTTCCTTCAAAATTAAAAAACGATATGGGTAAAATGCACTCCAGAAAAAAAAACGATATGGGTATTTTGCGTTTCTCGGATTTTACCGCCCCCCCTCCCTAATTTGGGGTTTAACGCCCCCCCCCACTCCGGACCAACTTGCCCATGTATGCTTAACACCCACCTTTAATTTAAAAAGAAGGTTTAACCTCCTTCCCCCCTCCTGCACTCTGGAGAGTGGGGTTAAAAGAGTGAGCCATCTCAAAGGGTGAAAAAGGGTTAAAAAACGTTCAAAGGGTGAAAATAGAGAGAAAAATCTTTAAAATAACCTCTTCTAAACTTAAGTTTATGGTTTTTGCTATTAAAAAGCTGAAACTGCGATAAAAAGAATTAGGTGGCGACAATTACCCATTTACGCCTAGTACTTCTTAAATTCTAAGTTTTTTTTGGGGAGGGGGGGTTGTTTGTATCAGCAACCATTGTTGAATTAAACTTAACCCAAAAATTATAAGTCATCTTTGCTACCGTTTTTATGCTAAAAATAGTAAAAATCAAAAAAATCTTTTAATAATAAAAGCTTTAACGGTGTTCTCTTTTTTTTTAAATTTAGGTGAGAGTGGTTAAACAAAGCAAATCTCTGCCTCTCTTTAGTTGTAGTAAGGTAAAATAATTTCTAGCAAGCAAATTCTAAAAATTTTACTTAAAAATATACCCTAAGATTTTGTTTATTGTAAAGACATCTTCTAGTTTAAAATGGAAAAATTTTTTAGAGACTGACTATTTATTAGACTTTTATTATTGTATAGGGCAGGGAAAAGCAAAATTTCAAAGTTGGGAGGCTGGGGTCAAGTCCATTGTATGCTGAGTGCTAATTTTTCTTAAATCATCGATTTTTATAGAGGGGAGTTCGGAGAAGATTTTGACTATCAAGATCCAGGTTCAGCGGCATCCAGTTCCGGACCAGGTTCCAACAATCCACCGACACCGGGATATCCGGACACTCCGGGTAAGTAAAGTAGTGAAATATAAATTAATACAGTATTTGAGGCTTTGTTGGGGTAAAACCGGAAATTTGGTGGTTTCAAAAGGGCACATGACCAATGGTCGTATTTCCGTCTTCAAGTTATATCAGCTCAGTCTATTTTATTTGAAGTTTTCCACCAAAAACGCTTAATTATAATTCCAATCGAATTAGTTTTTGCAGATATTTATATTATTTTATTCAACCAGAAGGAAGTATTAATCGTGTAAAAAACAAGGAAGTATTAATGAAGGGTCTGATGTAAACAAAACACTAGGTTTAATTGTGTTTTGTTTGGATATCGCACCTTCTCCCGCGTCCGAACTTCTTTTAGACCCCTTTGATGCTTTGTATTTAAATTAAAGCTTAGCCCGGTAAACCATCCAGCTGGCTTCTAGAACAAGCTCACCCATAGGTGAGTTGGGAAGGAGGTTATACCAAAAATATATAATATAACGAAAAATGTGCAACTCCTATATAAAAAACTACGGAAAAGTAGGCCATTATAATGAGCCTCTCTATTTAAATGATACTCTCCATAATAATGGCATAGTGGCCATTTTAATGCGGAAATATATGCTGTTCGCCTACCTTATTCTGCAAAAATGTGCGCTAATCCATAAAAACATTTTATTTCATTTTGCGGTAAAGGTTGCCAACATCGTTATTAATGTTGGACGAAGAGTCTTAACCATAGGGGTGAAACATTTTCGCCCCTCCTGGCTTGTCTTAGCGCCTCCCCTTTACATAATCTGCATAGGTAAGATAAGTTTCAGGTTATTTAACAACAACAACATGCGCGCGCATTAAGTGTAAAGTGACGTAGGCGAACGGAATATTTTCCCGCATTAAAAAATAGACTATAAAGGCCACAACTAAAAGAGGCAGAGATTTGCTTTGTTTAACCACTCTCACCTGAATTCAAAAAAAAAGAGAACACCGCTAAAGCTTTTATTATTAAAAGATTTTTTTAGATTTTTACAATTTTTAGCACTAAGAAACAGGTAGCAAAGATGACTTATAATTTTTGGGTTAAGTTTAATTCAACAATGGTTGCTGATACAAACAACCCCCCCCCCCTCCCCAAAAAAAACTTAGAACCCAAGAAGTACTAGGCGTAAATGGGTAATTGTCGCCGCCTTATTCTTTTTATCGCAGTATCAGCTTTTTAATAGCAAAAACCATAAACTTAAGTTTAGAAGAGGTTATTTTGAAAGATTTTTCTCTCTATTTTCACCTTTTGAAAGTTTTTTAACCCTTTTTCACCCCTTTGAGATGGCTCACTCTTTTAACCCCACTCTCCAGAGTGCAGGAGGGGGGAAGGAGGTTAAACCTTCTTTTTAAATTAAAGGTGGGTATTAGAAGCATACATGGGCAAGTTGGTCCCGGAGTGGGGGGGGGGCGTTAAACCCCAAATTAGGAGAGGGGCGGTAAATCTGAGAAACGCAAAATACCCATATCGTTTTTTTTTTCTGGAGTGCATTTTACCCATATCGTTTTTTAATTTTGAAGGAAAAATAGGTAAAAAACGCTAATTTTAGGTCAAAACCCCTTTTTATAGCATTTTTAAGCTTTTTATTGCTTAAAACATTCACTTTGACCTCAAAACTTAAGTTTGGGGGCAGTTAGAAGTCATTTTAAAGACATTTTTTTCTTCATTTTTCCAAAATTGGGGGGGGGGGTTAACCTTTTCTCCCCCACTTCTGATGGGGGGTTAAACCACCCTTCTCAGAATTTTTTTTTTGGGGGGGGGGGTTAACAGCCCCCAAAACCTTCCCCGTGCCCATGCATGGTGTTTAGCCCCACAAACCCTTTCACCCGATCTGTGTATTTTGGTCCTAGTCCCCATGACTAAAAATATAAAAAAAACAAATCCAGCATTACGGTCGCTAAACTAAAAACATTAATTCATAAAACTCTGATCCTGTTGCGATATGCTGCGTGCGGTACCGTGGGTGGCGGCGGCGGAATAAGAAGATGAGGCACATGAATTACAAAATTTACTCACGTTCTCTAAGCATAGTTGGCGCAGTGCCGTGGGTTAAATTGCAGTATGGCACCCCGCACCACCGATGATTACCGGCGCGTGGCGCTCCCGCGCCACCGACGCTTATTATTATTTTTTAATAAATAAAACTTTGAGTTAATTTTGTCATCAGTAATTCAAGAATTAAAAAAAGTATTCTGTTGTTGTCGCCGTTTTCCGCGTGGTTGAAGCAGATGGCGCTGGGAACTGGTTCCGTTTCTGCCACCAATTAAAACCGGTCTGCTTTGTTTGTGCGGTTTCTATGAGGGGATGTTAGTTGTCTGCTCTGTACAATCCTTATTGTTGCCAAAAGGCTGTTATTGTGCGGTTGGGAGTTTTTATTTGTCTATTTTTCAAATTTTTTATTTTGATCAATAAATCGATAACAAGGACCTGAATGAAAAAAGTGCATCCTAAAAAAGTTGCGTATAATTCCTTCTTCTTTCTAATGAGCCCATGTTTATTTTTTATCAATCAGTAACGAATGAGGAATATCGCTTTTGAGGATGGAGCGTTGGAATAATAATAATAATAATAATAATAATAATAATAATAATAATAATAATAAGAAGAAGAAGAAGAAGAAGAAGAAGAAGAAGAAGAAGAAGAAGAAGGTTCTGAATTTCAAAATTTACCGACGTTCTCTAATAATGGTTGGCGCGGCGCCACGCGGTTAAATCGTCCCGTGGCGCTCCCGCGCCACCCATGATTTACTTAAAAGCTAAGGGTTCTTTGTATATAAATTTGTTTTCTTTTTATTGAAAAAAACTGAAGAAATAACAAGAAGTGTATTTACCAACACAATTTGACACAATTTACCAACATCAATGTTTAGTGTTTCTCATATAATTTTGTTTGCGAATAATTAAGCGCAAATTAGTCAGTCTTAGTAAAAATTACCGTATGTATGTAGTGTGTATCGTGTTACGAAAAACACCCTTGTTTATAAAGTCTCATTTTTTATATTTCGCAGATGTCGTATCCCAGTGATTAGGCTTCGGGACTTGCACACAGAAGCCAAAAAACCCCTTTCCCGTTGAATGGGGTCTTCGGTTTTAGTTTTTGTAGTCTTCTTTCGTCTTAATTTTTTGCATAACAGTTTGTAATAATTACAAACTCGTTGCTTGTCCCATTAGAAAGTCACGATTTGCCAATGGTTTTGTAAAAAAACTGCAAACGAAGTTAAAAGAGGTTTTTTACAATTTTTTAATTACCAAATTATTTTTTAAGGTAGGGTGCACAGTCAAATTTTTTGTCTTCGATTGTGATATTTTTTATGAAAACCTTACCCCTGCCTTCAATAGCCCACAAAATTTTTTTCCAATATATCTTCAGTGTTTAGGATAGATATGACCCCTCAAATAATTTTGTACTCGAGGGATTGCTCAATGCGTGCAAATCTAAGTTACAAAATATGTACTTAAAGAGGTCGGCTATTTTCTACTTGTTTTATTTGATACCTTGACTGTTAAGATTAATGCAGTATTTGTGGAGATATTGCGTTTCTCGTACAAAAAACCTCGATTTTTTTCGCTAAAAACCTGAAGTGTATAGAAAAAATGTTGGGCGAATTTAATTTTGATTTTGGCGGTACATGTAAAGCACCCAAAAACTATAGTTCATGCAGAAAATAGTACAGTGTGTATCATTTTTATTATTTTTTTCATTAAAAATGATCTAATAAAGCATTTCCAACAACTTTATTAAGCCGATAATTTCAAACAAAGATACAAAGACAAAAAAAAACGAAATCACTCTAAAAACAAGAGCTCGAAATACCTTCTGTTTTTATCATTATAACTTTGAAAATAAAGAAAAAGAAAAACCAATTTTATCATTCTTTGTTTGTTTGTTTAACAGAACAACATTAAGGCTATTTAAATATATTTGATTGTGTGTTAATTAGGGATGCATTGAGAACCAGATTTTAATTGTGAGCTGAGCATTACTTAGTAGTTACAATTAAATTAATTTTGACCTCTAGTACTCACAATTAAATATACATGAGTACAAATTGGTATTGAGCATTTGTAAGCCTGTTTTCAAAATATGCATAGGTATAGCATAGATTTTAAGAGAATCGTATGGCGTAAGCACAGAGGCGATTCGCCGTAGTCCCCAAAAATGGGGCTATGGGTGAATAGAGCTCCCAAATGAGGTCAAAGCACGGGGCAGACCAGCAGCAATGGGTTTTGTTCAGGACGATTTGCAAAAGGATGAATATTCCCCGGAGAAAAATTTAATTTAAGACTATAAATACACCAAGACAAGCCCAGAAAACACTACGAAAAACTTGATTTCATACTAACATATGAATTTCATATAAAATTAAGGTTTTTAATTAAAAAACTAAATGTAAAACCCCTTGGTGTGTAAAAATGACAATAGATAAACAATTATATTTCAACTATGAATGTTTTATTGAATAATTATTATCAAATTATCAAAACTACAAATTATTAACAAAAATCAAACAGGGGAAAAAATTTAAGTTTTAAATTTGGTTTAATTTGGAAAAGTATTCAAAGAATACCGCCATTTTAAAAATATTTTTTACTTTTAATTTTTAGCTTTGGTGTACCTGCGACTAACCTGAAAGGTGCGGTTCACAGTCAAATTTTTGTCTATGATTTTGATAATTTTTTGTGGTTACCTTACCATTACCCGTGCCCTCAATAGCCCACAAAATTTTTTGAGATATGACCCCCCAAAAAATGGTGTTTTTTTCGATAAATCTACTTAAAAGATTGCTAAATGGGTGTAAAAATTTAAGTTAAAATGTACTCAAAGAAAGCGGCTACTTACTTCTTTATTTAATACCTTGATTGTTAAGATTGGTGCAGCATTTGTCGAGATATTGCGTTTCTCGTGCAAAAAACCCTCGATTTTTTTAGCTAAAAATACCAAGTAACCGTTGTGATTTCTGATTTGTCCGGCAAAAATAAGCAGCTTTTACGGCAACGGCGAGAGCGCGCCTTGTGGCGGTTAGTAGTAATGAACTGAGTTCGCGTGAATTTTATTGAGTTCTAGCCTTGGTTAATACATTTGTTTGATTTTTTTATTAGGTAAGCATAAAAATAATTTTATTTTTTTTTACAAAAATGTCTTGGCCTCGGGCCTATTTCATAAAGATCTTTGTAATTGTAATTAATAAACGCATTCAACTTCTTCTATTCTATTAATTAAAAAATGCGTATATACATAACTGTGGAATTTACGGAATTTATAAATTTGAAATTTTTAGATTTTAAACGCAATTTTAATAAAATACTTTTTATTAAAAATAAAAAAGAAAAATATGCGTTTATTAATTTACAGATGTAAATTAATTACAGGCAATTTTTATGAAATAGGCCCCTGGTTTGAATTTTTTTATTTAAGAACTAAACTGAAATACCGGTGTCGTAGAATAGATCTTCCCTTATTGCAGATCTTCCCCCCCGGAGGATATATTCTGGTTCACGCCAGAACAGATTTTCCCCCTCAGAGTATTTATTCCCATCTGTGTTAAAGCATACAGCAAAAATTTGCATAAAATTCTTAACAGAGAGGGGAAGATTTATTCTGGGGTTCACTCTAGAATAAATCTTCCTCCTTGTTATAAATTATGTAACGATTATTTGCATATTAAAAACAACATCCTTTTTTTGTTTTTAGCGTCATTTCGTTTTTTTTTCTTTTAATAAAAAAATTCATAAAAAAACTCGAGGTTTCAGATCAAAGAATTGGTAATAAACAAAAAAAAATTTTATTCTAATCAAACATTTGAGATGTCCGAAATATTTTTTAAAAAAAACTGCCTTTTTTGAATTAACACCTTTCGAATGTTTTACTTAAAATTAGGATTTCGATCCTATAAAGCTAAAATGTGAACCCTAAGCAAACCTAAGCAGAAAACTTAAATTCAAAATATTAACCGTTTAAAATATTAAGCAACATATTATGAAAAAAGTTAGAACTCGTAGGAAAGTTTGGCGGCGCCAGAAAAAATACATTTAGCATATCTTCGGAAAATATCACTTCCTGGTTAAAGACAAAAAAACTTTTTTCCTATGCAAAACCTAAAATCAACCTAAACAACCAAAAAAATAACAATTTTAAATCAGTTTAATGTTAAATTAATTGCTGAACATGAAGAAGATTTTTTTGTTTTGTATTGACTTTTAAATAAAAAAAAACTAAAAACTTATGGATACTCATAATCTAATTTTCATTTTTTCTTATTTCAATTTTTGTCTATATATTATGTTTTATAAGAAGCAAAAACTGAAAAGTAAATAATGAATCAAATACTGATCGAAAAGAAATTAAACTGAAGTCATTTTTTCATGTCTTTTTTTATTATATTTTGTCATTGATAAACTTAAAGAAATGTAATTGATAAACTTAAAGAAAAAAGCCTTTTCACGATATTAATTTCTTAAAAAAATATTCAGTATATTTAATTATGGCATATTTTTTTATTCTAGGACACGAGGGTACTGGACACGAGGGTACTGGACAGGAGGGTACTGAGCTTAGAAAAAATACGCTTGCCACAAATATGTAAATTTTTTAGACTAAATGAGGGGTGGTATGCTGAAGGTTTAATCCCACTTAAAGTTAATCTGAAATTAGGGATTGTCGACACACAGTAAACATACTAGCAATATTGATTAAATAATCTAGTTTAACGAATTTAATCAGAGATTAAACCTAATCTCAGATTAAATCGTCACAAACTCCAGAATTGTTAATTTATGCAAATTTTTAAACAACCTGTGGAGGTGGATTAAAAATTTGCGGGATTTTACCGCTAATCTCGGATTAATGAGGATTTAATCTTAGATTAAGTCTATTAACTTCCTTAACCTAGATTATTCAATCAATACTGTTAGTATGTTTACTGTGTGTCGACAATCGCTAATCTCAGATTAATTTTAAGTTGGATTAAACCTTCAGCATACCACCAGCTGAGCTGAATTAAATTAAATTTAATCGCTTAAACGTGTAGACAATTAAACGTTACATAAAATCGCTTGGTTTTTAACTATAAATAACATTTTTTCCTGCTTAAATATAATACAAGTTAATAATAAAAAAAACTACGTAAATTGTTTAAAAAACATCATACTAAAACACGAAATTTTTAAAGATTATTTTACACACAGTTTATACCATCGCTTTTAAAAAAAAACAATGATAAAATATCTGGAGCGTCGAAACCCTGCCTTTAAAAAAACCAAAGAATTAATATTAAACAATCAAGACTGGAATGAGAACGCCAAAAATTTATTTAATTACTGTTTTTTCTAAAACATATAATCGTACAAAAATACAAAGCGAATTGCAGTTTTTTTGCTGTCATTTTTATATTTAGACTATTTTCATCGACTCTTGATTAAAATAATAGAGTTTTTTTGATATAAAGTTTGGAAAAAATAACTTCTGCAAAAATAGATTGTAGCAGTAGAAATGTAAGAAATAACTTCTTGCCTTTTTTAATTCACTCTAGCTTAAGGAATTCACTTGAACACATGTTGATCATTTAAGACAAGGCAAACAAAATGTGCTTTTAATAAAAAACATACAATTGTAAGATTTTTCATGTATGATATTTTATGCAATTTAATCTAAGTATAGAGTCGTGAGTAAAATATTCAAACAACGGATCTTTGGGAGTCTTCAAAACCCATTGCACGGCAAACTTTATTTCCCTAAGCCTAAGAAAAACCCAAAAATTAAGCTAAACTTTATCATAATATTTCAAAAATAGTGTGCTTTTAAAAAATACCGAACAATTTACTGTTAAAAAAGGCAAGCAATTGTTTTTCGAAAAATATTTTACTAAAATGTTTTTGAAAGGTTATGAATAGCAAAATTATTTGCAATTATTTTTTCCGAAGGAATTATAAAGAATTCATTTTTTTCACACTCCACGAAAAATAACCACAAAAATTTTTTGACAGCACATTCAAAGCATAACAACAACCTTAATTTTTATATCTTTAGAGTCGTCTCATAAATTCTCAGCATTTTTAAAGCTAGTTATTATATAAAAACATGCAAGAAAATGTAGACAGATTATACGAAAATGTTCTAATGTTATAAAATTATTATTTTTGTTTTATGTCTTTTCAAAAATTTAATTTTTATAATCCTACCTTGTATAAGTCAGTCAAACAAACTATGATATTTAAGTAAAACAAACTATTGTTATGCAATAAGTTTATCCCGATTTATGCGGGAAGGTTATGTTTTTTTCTCGTCAGTACCCTCGTGGTCCCCTTTCATAATGAATCGATTTTGCTGTGAGGTTGTGGTGAACGCAATTTTTTTAAGCCCAGTACCTTCGTGTCCAGTACCCTCGTGTCCAGTACCCTCGTGTCCAGTACCCTCGTGTCCAGTACCCTTGTGTACAGTACCCTCGTGTCCAGTGCCCTATTTTTTTACATACACAAACAAACGAACTAACGCAAACGTATTTTTTTATCTCCCAAAACCAACTAAATAATACTTAAATATGTCAATGCTCAACTGTTTTTTGAATTAACAACAATTAAAGCTAAAGTTGATTTATATAAAAATACGGCTCACCTTCAAAAGAGTCCCGGCACAAAAGAGTCCTGAAAAAAATTGCAGCTGGCACAAAAGAGTCCTGGCACAAAAGAGTCCCGGCACAAAAGAGTCCTGGAAAAAATGCGTTCATGCGCCCAAGCGCTGCGAGCGCTAAGGTCGGCACAAAAGAGTCCTGGCATAAGATCAATTTTTTACAGCTCTCATACAATGTTCACAGCTGTCTTCCAGCTTATGACGTATTTCAACACGTCGTTACTCTGACACAATGAGTCAAAAGCGTCGTAAAATACTCGTAACTGTGACTTTCTTAAATCTTAACACACAAATAATCCAAACAAAATAAGTCAGAGTCACGTTGATTTTATACTGATTGTGTCTTTTTGTCAAAGTAACGACGAACAGTTAATGTTAAGATTTTTAGCTAAAAATTCTTTTTTTAAAGTTGCTAGTTTTTTTTTTCTTGGGAAAACAAATGTTTATTCCAATAATTACAGTTTTTAATCCTTCCATTAGCGGGCTGGAGAAAAGTTACTCAGATTATTTAATGTGGTTTTTTGTAGCTAAAGATCGTTTCTATGTATTGTCTCGTATGTGATAACGTTTGCGTTAGACTTCAAAAGAATTTCAAAAGATTCTGTAAATTTAAAAATTTTTATTTGAAAAACCGTTAATATTTTTACGCCAACTTAAAACCTGGGGACATTTTCATAAAATTATACGCTTAATTCATTATGTTCAACTAAATAATTTGGAAAAATCAACCAAATATTTAGTTAAAAAGCAGAGATTAATTAAATTAAAAAAAAATACTAAATAGTTGGTAAAAAAGTAAAGAACCTGTATTGGTCGGAGATATATATAACATATATTTGGTTGTTTTTTACTCGTTATTTGGTTAAAAATCACCAAATGGGGGGAGAGAGTGTCTTTTTGTGTCTTTTTTTTAATGTGTGCATAGTTGTACGCAATGGCGTTGTGCGCAAAAAGTCCCAGTGGTCTGGTCATTTTGTCGTCTGACATCTGCGGTCGTCCTTACAATTACGATTAAAACACTTGTTTGATAAAAATTGTAATATTTTAACAATGAACAAAAAACTTACTCCAACTAAAATAATTATTTAGACATGATTTTGTTTGACATACACTTAATTATGGCAAAAACAATAATTCGACATTATATGATTTATACCCAAATACAAAAATGATTTTTTTCTTATTTTTCAAACGTTTGACAAAGCTTTAAGCGTTTTATTAACTAAATAATAAAAATATTTGAAAACATTAATTTTTTACCCTCGAAATTCCTCACACAACCTTTTAAGAAGTTAATTTAAAAAAAAACAAATAAAAAACTGGAAGACAGGAACATTGTATGTTAGCTGTGAAAAATTTGTTTTATGCGAGGACTCTTTTGTGCCGATCTCAGCGCTCGCAGCGCTTGGGCACATGAACGCATTTTTTCCAGGACTCTTTTGTGCCGGGACTCTTTTGTGCCAGGACTCTTTTGTGCCAGCTGCGATTTTTTTCAGGACTCTTTTGTGCCGGGACTCTTTTGTGCCGGACCCTAAAAATACAAAAAACAAACTTTTTTTTAAATGTAAGATTTTAACCTTCTGTGTTAAAAAATGTTTTTAAAATTTGCCTTAGCAAATTCTCGCGTATCATTTTTAAAATTTATGCACATTTTTGAGATTCTGGTGTTTGAACCAGAATAGATCTTTCGGGGGGAATAACTATTCTGAGGGGGGAAGATCTATTCTGGCGTAAATCAGAATAAATCTTCCGGGAGGAAGATCTATTCTAGAGCGCACCAGAATAAATTTTCCGGGGGGAAGATCTATTCTAGAGCGCACTAGAATAAATCTTCCGGGGGGAAGAAAAATAGGGGGAAGATCTATTCTGCGACACCGGCAGGTAGCGACAAATAAAAATGAAAGTGTTTATGCCAGAATCCCTTGAAAACTTTATTTTATAATAATTTTACGTGTTCCAAACGACCTTAAATTTCTGATAATATACTTTGAAACTGCAAATCTAACTTAATTTTGGTTCATAAATAAACAAATTCTAATTTGAAGAACTGCCAAGCAGTCCGTTTCTAATGATTTGAAATGGCTGAAACAATACTGAAATTGACAAAATCCTGTTTAAAATGAAAATTAAGCGCTTTTTCTTTAACTTTTATTTAAATATTATATTAATTATTTCTAATTCTGCTTATTTTTTAGAAATAACCGCACTTAATTTTTGTTATTGAATTACTCTTTGTTGTAAAAAAACAAACAAAACAAAATGAACATTATTACAAAAGCAAATTGCAAATCGACGTATCTTAAAAAAAAAACGCAAAAATTAACAGGTCGTTATTTTAAATTTCTACCTACTTACGGATTTTATACAAAAACTTTGGCGGGTTATAGATTTGGCGCTTCTAGACAGCCTTTGGGTTTAATAATTTTACTTTCAGCCCTTACTTTAAGTTTACTATTTTTCTCTTGACCCTTCACAGTTTTATTTTTATCAAAAACTTAAGTTATAATTCGAATTATAATACATAGCGAACCTTTAAACCTTAAAATTAATGCTTGAGCGATTGCCTTTAAAGCTGACTTTAAGATCAGAGCAGATAAATAAACCCATACAAACAATAGCAACAAATAGCAACAAAAGCCCGAAAATCAAGCTAAATTTTATCATGATAAATTTTATTTGTATTTTCCAAGGGTCAAAATTTAAAGGAAATATTGCAAACACATTATATTTATGGTGAATTTACAACACTTTATGGTGAATTGGTTCCCGGAAATTTCGTCTTTTACAATTCGTCTTTCAACATCTTGTCTTCTACAAATCATCTTCGGAAAACTCGTCTTTTAAACATCTCGTCTTCGGAAAACTCATCTTTTGGATTCGATTTTGTAAACGCAGTTTTCAAAAAGACAAGTTTCTCCTATTTTTTGACTAAAACAATTTATTGAAAACCTTTTTTTACCTAAGCCTAAGCAAAAGCCAAAAATCAAGCACAATTTTTATCATGATAAACTTCTATTAAATGATTTATTCAAAATACTGAGAACCTAAGCCTAAGCAAAACCTAAAAATCAAGCAAAACTTTATCATGGTAAATTTGTATTTAATGATGCTTTTTGAACTAAAGAGTAAAAACCTTATTTTTTTCTTAAGCCTAAGCAAAACCCAAAAATCAAAGAAAATTTTATCATTGGGGTGGAAACTCGCATTTTTTGAAAGTACGTTTACAAAATCGCATCCAAAAGACGAGTTTTCCGAAGACGAGATGTTTAAAAGACGAGTTTTCCTAAGACGAGATGTAGAAGACGAGATGCTAAAAGACGAGATGTAGCAGACGAAATTTCTGGACACAAGTGATTTTGTAACGTTTATGGTGAACTCGGCCTATGGTAAATATGTCCATGGTGTTTTTATAGGGACCCAATGCATCGTAGTTAATCCGGTGACGTGCAAAATCCCCATAAAAGTAGTGTAAAATCCCCAGGGTCAAATTCCCCATAAATTAGTGCAAATTCCCCATAAAGTAGTGCAAATTCCCCATAACAATCAAAAATGCGTTTGCAAACTAAAATGTGTTAAAAAAACTAAGTTTTAATTATGAAAGCATTAAAAATGTTTTAATTTTTTCCTAAGCCTAAGCAAAGCCCTAAAATCAAGCTAACTTTATCATGATAACGTTTTGTTGTATTTTCCAAGTGTTAAAATTTTAAGGAAATACTGCAAACGCATTATATTTATGGGGAATTTACACCACTTTATGGGGAATTTGCACTGTTTCATGGGGAATTTACACCACCTTATGGGGATTTTGTAACGTTTATGGGGATTTTGGCCTATGGGGAATTTGTCCATGGGGATTTTATACGGACCCGTTAATCCAGGGGGTTATACCGGCGGTTATTCCGGGAATAACTAACACCGATTTAGTCCGGGAATAACTCCGCCATGTGAATATCGGCCGTAGTGTAATAAGATTCTGCTAGACAAATACAAAACTGCTGGTGGTTTATGACGTTTTTTTTAAACGGACGGGGCGAACCCGGAGGGTGTCCGGAAATTTGGCTAACTCGGATTTTCATGACTTTTTTTACTTGACTTTTATTTTGAGGGTTAAGCCTATGCCTTCCTAAGTCTAAGCGAAGCCTCAAAAACAACCTAAACTTTAACAAATAGCTTAGCGAAAAAAATTTAGTTTGTGGTTTTAGGCTTTGCTTAGGCTTAGTAACGGGTAAGCTTAACCTTAAAAATAAAAGTCGAGTAAAAAGAGTCGAGTAAAACCGAGTTAGCCGGAAATTTGGGTGAATCTTACTTTGCCAGCAGTCTTACTTTGCCAGCAGTTTTTTTGTCTGACTTGGCCAGCAACAGTCTCACTTTGCCATCAAAGAAATCTCACTTTGCCGTCAACGGAGTCTCACTTTGCCATCGCCATTAAAAACACGCAGACCTTACAAAAATACATTTTTAAAATGTTGAATTTAGCATTGTGACAAAAAATACGATTATTTAATTTATTATGTTTAATATAAAATAAAATGTTTTAACTATAAATAAAATATTCCACTAAATGGGTCCATATAAAAACACCATGGACAAATTCACTATAGGCCAAAATCACCATAAACGTTACAACATCACCATAAGGTGGTGTAAATTCACCATAAAAATAATGCGTTTGCAATATTTCCTTTAAATTTTGACATTTGGAAAATGCAACAAAATTTTATATGATAAAATGTTGCTTGATTTTAGGGCTTTGCTTAGGCCTAGGAAAAAAATTAAAACATTTTTAATGCTTTTATGATTAAAACTTAGCTTTTTTAACACATATTAGTTTGCAAAAATTAAAATTTTTTTATATGTTATTATTTTGGCCTTTTAAAATTTTCTTAATGAAGTATTTCTGGAAAAAAAGATGTTGATGGCAAAGTGAGACGCACGTGATGGCAAAGTGAGACACCTATCTGATGGGTTCCGAGCAATCTTCCAACAAAAAGGGTGAATCTCCCAACAGTTTGTCGAAAGTCCCAACAGAATCAAAAAATACGTTTGCAATAAACACCATTTTATTTTTTAGTCAATTAACACTATAATTAATAAAAATATAGTATTAAATACGGAAAACTCGTCTTTTGGATGTGATTTTGTAAACGCACTTTTCAAAAGACAAGTTTTTCCTATTTTTCGAATAAACCAATCTATTGAAAACCTTTTTTATCTAAGTCTAAGCAAAAGCCAAAAATCAAGGAAAATTTTTATCATGGTAAACTTTTATTAAATTCTTTATTCAAAAAACTGAGTACCTAAGCCTAAGCAAAACCTAAAAATCAAGCAAAATTGTATTATGGTAAATTTGTATTTAATGATACTTTTTAAACTGAAGAGTAAAAACTTTATTTTTTTCCTAAGCCTAAGCAAAACCCAAAAATCAAAAAAAAAATTCTCATTGGGGTGGAAACTTGCATTTTTGAAAGTACGTTTACAAAATTGCATAATTCCATTTATCATTCATTTAATGCATTTATTTATTTTCGGTTGTTTAAAATTATCGTGTTTAACACCGGTTTTGCAAACGTATTTCTAATCTTTGAACTACGGGTGTCATTAGTACTAAAGCTAAGGCTAAAGTGCTTTAGTACTAAAGGGTTTTTTGGGCTTAGTACTAAAGCTAAGGCGCGGCTAAACTGAAATTAGCTGGCAAAAGGTCGGCAAAAGGTATGGACCCGGCAAAACGTTAGTTTTTGCCAAGAAAAATGACAAATCACAAAAAAAAACCTTAAATGTTCCCACCAAACCAAAAACCTGATTATTTAATAAAAATTGATATCAGTGAAAAAGGGAGGTAAGGTGGGGTCCACCTCGACCCCCCCCTTTTTAACCTCAAAATTTTGGACCCCACCTCCTCCTAGACAAAAATAAAATTCTTCTCAACAAATTCTCCATTTTTTTTTTTAACTGACTCCCCTCCAAATCTTAAATCAAACACTTCTAAAGTATTATCATTTGAAAACCAGGCACACCCTGACCCTCTTTAGGATTTCAAAATTTTTCATCTTGGGCCTACCCCCTAGAAATCCAGTGAGTATGAAAGAACACCCTAGAACCTTTTTCCCAAATTTAAGATGCAATTTACCCCAGGGGCCTATTTCATAAAAATTGCCTGTAATTAATTTACAGCTGTAAATTAATAAACGCATATTTTTCTTTTGTATTTTTAATTAAAAAGTATATTAAAAAAATTGCGTTTAGAATTTAAAAAATTACATGTCTGTAAATTCCGTAAATTCCACAGTTACGTACGTATTTTTTAATAAATAAAATAAGAAGAAATTAAATGCGTTTATTAATTTACAATTACATAAATCTTTATGAAATAGGCCCCAGGGGTCTATTTCATAAAGATTTATGTAATTGAATTGTAAATTAATAAACGCATTTAATTTCTTCTTATTTTATTAATTAAAAAATACGTACCTAACTGTAGAATTTACAGAATTTACAGACATGTAATTTTTTTAAATTCTAAACGCAATTTTTTTAATATACTTTATAATTCAAATACAAAAGAAAAATATGCGTTTATTAATTTACAGCTGTAAATTAATTACAGGCAATTTTTATGAAATAGGCCCCAGGTAAGCAACCACCCCAACCCCTCCCCTCTCCATTAGCTGCTAAAACTATGCTCACCTCACTTGAATATATTATTTTTCATTTAAAAGTAACATAAGTGAGTTATTTGAACAATAATGCTAAATAAAAAAAAACTAAATGGAGTTTTGGTATGCTGTGAGTATGGGATTTTACTTTTTTTGTTTTTTTTTAATTATTTTACTTATTTTTGTTTAAGCATTAAAAAAAACGATTTTTTTTGCTTTTTTGAGGCATTTTTTTTAAGTTTCTAAATGCTTAATATTAAAATAATCTCATTTTTATTATTTTATGTGGACATTTTCTGATATTTATTATGCAGTAAGGGTGGTTTTTTAAATAAAAATGTTGGTTATATGCTTTTTTGCTTTAGATATTTATTCCAAAAAAATATTCTTGATAGCTAACCATTTTCGTTCACTATTTACATTTCAAGATAAACACAGCAATACATTTAAAGAGAAAATTGTCAAAACCCCCCTATTTAAAGAGAAGTTGTTCAGTGTTAAAAAATATTTTCACAGAGTTATAAAGTTATAGAATCACTTTTATTCAAATAGCGCTTAGGAAAAAAAGACATCTCTCATTCGTTGGATATCAATTTTTTTCAAGCGCTAATTGGCTAAAACAGCTCCTCCCACAGCCATTCCCACAGATCAAAACATATATGACGTATCACAAATACTATATGATATTTTGAGCGTCCTTAAAATTTTGACGTGTACAAAACAAAACCAAATTTAAAACTATAAATTTAACCCTAAACTAATATTTTTTTTAAAAATAAAATTAAAATCTATTGCAATAAACGTTAAAAATGTCTTTAATATTGAGTTTTTTACTGTAAACTTAACAATGTATGCTAAGAATTACCTTAAAACAGGAATAATATTTAAAATTTACGAATATGTCCATATTTTTGGTTCGGCAAAAGCTAAGGCTAAAGTGCTTTAGTACTAAGCCTTTTTTGGGCTTAGTACTAAAGCTAAGGCTAAACGATTTTTGAACCTTTAGTACTAAAGCTAAGGCGCGGGTAAAATGAAATTTCCCGGCAATGCACACCCGTATTTTGAACTCTTGGGAGATTCATCGATTGGTTGGGACTTTCCACGTTGGGACTTTCCTCAGTTGGGACTTTGCCCGATACCATCTGATGACGAAATAAGACTGCTAGCAAGTAAGACAAATTTTGATTTTCAGCGCGCTAGTGGTAATTTTAAGCACGCTGAAAAATCTGTAACCCTATCATAATAAAGTTTAAGTAAATTTTTATGTTTTGCTTAGGCTTAGAAAAAAAAAGGCGTTTAAAACTGTTTAGCTGACAAAAAACGGCGTTTCCGCTTAGTTTAGATGTGTTTAAAAAAATGATTTTTAGCACGCTGAAAAATTAGCGCGCTGAAAATTAGAAATTGCCGCAAGTAAGAGCAGTTTCTAATTTTCAGCGCGCTGAAAAATAATTTTTTTAACACGGTTAAACTAAGCGGAAACGACTTTTTTAGTCAGCTAAACAATTTTAAACACCTTTTTTGTATCTCCTAAACCTAAGAAAAACCTAAAAAACAAGCAAAACTTTATCATGATAGAGTTTCAGATTTTTCAGCGCGCATAAATTCACCACTAGTGCGCTGAAAATCAGAATCTGTCCAAGACACTCTGGCAAAGGGCGCTAGGAAAAAATACATTCTGCATAATATCTTCGGAAAGAATCTCTTCTGCAATAATAACTTTTGCAAAAATACATTCCAGTAATATATCTTCGGAAAAAATAACTTCTCGCCGTGCGTCACAAAAGATATTATGCTGGAAGGTATTCTTTCCGCCCTTCAAGAAATAAACCGACGAGTGCGACGCGCAGCGAAATTAAAATAAAGCAATCTTATAATTTAAAACATTGCCAACTATGCGAATTTACAAACCAAAAACAAAGTTATAAAATTTGTCATTTGTTTTAATCTAAATATTTGTAAAATAATAATTTTTAGAATAATAAAGTCTTATACAAAAAAATTAGCGTGTTCGAGTGTGCACAGCGTTAATTCGTCATTTTGAAGTTTCTTTTATAAATTTTTAAAAACAATCGATGTTGAATTGTGCTAAATTACTACACTACGCTTTAAATATAAATTAGTACACTGTTAAATTTATTAAAACTAAATTACAAAATGAAATAGTACGCTGGTCAGTTTAATTCTAAACGTAAATTTACTCGCTTATGGACAAATTAAAAATTAAAAATTTTAAAAAACGCAAAGTATAAAATCAAACTAGTGTAAAAGGCTTTAATAGCAAATTAACACTTAGTTTTAATTAAATTTATTTTTCCTGAGCCTAAGCAAAACCTTGAAATCAAGCGAAATTGTATTTTGACGCATTTTTTTAATAATGCTTCTTTTAAAAAATCTGATTTTCGTTATCAATAGTTTGTAATGTTTTAAATAATACGATTTGTTTACTTTTATTCCACTGTGCCAAACTTTATAGTTTCAAAACTCAGTATAAAACATTCTTAGTTAGTCTTAAATGCTCTAAAAATTATTCAACATTTTGTTTTAATTAAATTTATTTTTTCTAAGCCAAAGCCAAACCTAAAATCAAGCTAAATTGTATTATGATACATTATTAAATAATGCTTTTTAAAAAAATGTTGATAGTTTTGTTATCAATAGTTTGTACGTAATGTTTTAAATTATAAGATTTGTTTATATACGTTCCGCTGTGCGTCTCACTCGTTGGTATATTCATTCAACGTTCAGCGTTAGAAGGGCGGAAGGAATAACTTCCAGCATAATATCTTCCGCGACGCACGGCGAGAAGTTATTTTTTCCGAAGATATTTTACTAGAATGTATTTTTGCAAAAGTTATTATTGCAGAAGAGATTCTTTCCGAAGATATTATGCAGAATGTATATTTTCCGGACACCTGGGCCGGAATTCACAAAGAGGGGTATACACGGTGTATACACCGTGTTAGTGTATTCGGTGTATACACCGTGTAAACTACGGTATTTTTGCGTGTTTACACGGTGTTCATTTTATCCGGACAGTTACCGTAGTTTTCCGTGTACCCCGTGCTAGTGTGTTAAAATTTCATTAAACGATAAAAAAAAATATAAAAAAAAAAATTTATAGCAAATATTTGTATAAAAAACAGATAAACTTTTAATTGTCTATTGAATAGTTGCAAACCATGTGTTAAAAGTGGTAGAACAAAATGTTGTATATATATCTTAACGAAGGACTTTTTCCAACGAAATCCGTAAAATTTTATGATGAACACTGTGACTCGTTTTTCAATCTAGGAAAATTTTTCCCAAAAATTTAATGTAGTATAAAGTTTTAATTGAAATAATAAAAAAAAAACTAAAATATAACAGTTTTGCCCAGTAGTCACCAGATAACCGCAATTTTCTTGCTCACTAAAATTAATGTTAACAATAAATCCTTATTTATCTACAAAAATTTAATCTCTATCAAAGTAATATTTTTTAATACTGACCAAATCATTTTTTGAAATCTAAAACATTATGCGGACTGGTCTGACGAGGTAAGCACTTTAGGGATGAGCTCCTTCAGTGCTTCCGAAACTGCTTGAGCAATGCTTTTTTCTGGAAAATAAATGGGAGGGCTCCGAGGAGCACATAAAGGGTACAGGTACTAAACGTGTACCAAAAATCGATAAGAGATTTTCACGCTACAAATACTAAATAAAAACATGTTTTAATGTCAAGTCTGACCTGAAGATTTCGATTTTAAACTTTAAAAAATGATTGAAACACAATTTTTGATAATGGGTAAAATATAGGCGAAAAATGACAATATTTTGGGTAAACAATTTTTACTGTTTAGAAAAAATTTAAATTAACTGCTAAATTAAAATAAAAACTGTGTTTTTACATTCCTGGAAGTCCAAAGAATCTAAAAATTTTCAAAAAAATTAAAAATTTAATAGTAACATTTTTTTTTTTTTGGACCACCAAAAATATGGACAAAAAATTTGTTTTTGTTTAACAACCTAAATAAAGCTTATTTTTTAATCGGATTTATTTTTTCTAAGCCTTAGCAAAGCCTAAAAATTAAGCTAAATTGTATTATGAGGCATTTTTATTAAATTATCACATTTTTTTAAATTCTCATTTTTTTCACGACTGAATTTCGAGACATTTTTAAGTGGTTGCTATACAAAATTGGTGAAGACCAGAAAAAAAGTAAAAATATTTTTGGAACCGCCAGACACTCGGAAATCTAACAAATATTTATTTGTACTGGTTCAAGCACTATATAAAAAAATTTCTTAAGAGCATAAAATGTACCTTCAAAAAAGGGTCATTTTTTGACTATAAATAAAACACAAATTATTTTCTTAAAGGGTAATTTAATCACTTTTTAATGCCCAAAATTAAGATCCCAAGGTCAGAATTGATCTAGAAACTTGTTTTTTATTTATGTTGGTTGGGTGGAATTCTCAAACTGATTTTTGGTACACGTTTAGTACTTGTACCCACATAAAGTAATGTTTTAGAAAAAGAAACGCAGAGTAAATCTCTAGTTAAAAAATGGCATAGAAAATATTTCGAACAGAAAAAAGTTTTCCGAAATATGCAAAACCTGTCAAAAAAAAACGGTAAAAACAAAAAAATCCGTCAAAAAGTTTTTCAACAATTTTTTATGTTTATGAACGATGAGTATCATGCACCGGGAACCAAAAAGTCTAATTCTGGAGCAATTATTCTTTTTTTCTTTGAAAACTTGTGTACCAACGATATGGGTCTGTCTGTACACTGCACCACAGTAAAAACGTTTTTTATAGCTATTATATTTGCTGTAATTGTTTTATTTTTAGATTTTTAAGTGGAAAATATTAGTGATTGGACAGACTGCTGCGGTACTCCCGCCTGATCCGGAAGATTTAAGGACTTATGAAAAATTGAGATACAGTAACTTGTTTTTAACGTAATAAAGCGGTAGTATTTTTGTTTATTTTATTTGTATATAAAATAATTTTGAAAACATATTTTTTGCTCGGTAGTCACCATCAACCGCATCTTTCTTGCTCACTAAAATTTTTTTATCAGAAACAGACACAGTTCTATTAGAAAATTATTTTCAAATACTATGTAAAATTTTGGTTCAAATTCTAAAATATTATGCGGTGTGGTCTGATGAGGCAAGGACTGCAGGGATGAGCTTCTGCAGTGCTTCCGAAACTACCTATGCAATGTTTTTTTTCTTTATGGGATAAAAATGGGAGGAATTGTCTTTTTTAAACGAAGCATTGGGATCGGCAGTTTGTGAAAATGGCTGCGATAAAGCTGGGGTTGTTGGAAGCACTGGCTTTTTCCTTATGTCTAACTTTATTTTTTCCTGCTTGGCAAATGCTTGCCGCATCCTATAATATTTTTTGGTACTATCATTACCCCATAGGGGGCAGTCTCTCGGATTTGAGGAGGGGAGGCTATACATGGGCAGTTGGTCGGAGTGGGGGGGGAAGGTTGGGCTTAACCTCCCAGATTTTGGGGGGGGAGAGGTTAACATCCAAACCCCCAAACGTATTGGGCAACTTTTTTTCTGAATTATATTTTACCTAAATCGTTTTTTGGTTTTTACAAAAATAGATAAAATAAAAACACTAAATTTAAGCCAAAAAGCCCTTATTGCTTTTATTTTGACCTTAAAGATACCTAAGATTGGGGGCAGTGTGGAGCGACCATAGGTGAGAACGGTCGGGGAAGCTATGGGGGGTGGTTACCCAGGGTAAATCGAATTTTGAATTCTAGGAGGGGTCCCAGGGGGGTCCGGACCACCCTAGCTTTTTAGGGGGGGGGTCGACCCAGGGTGCAAAATTTTGAAATCTAGAGGGGGGTCAGGTGGGGTCCGGTGTCCAAAGCAAAACAGTTTTAAACCATAATAACTTTAATAATTGTTCTTTTTATAGGATAATACTACATTTTGTTGAATAAAAAGCCATATTCATGTATAAAAAGGGTGTAAAAGCATGAAGAGGGGGGAATATGTGATGAAAATTCACGTTTTTGAAAAAGAAAATCTAGTATAAAAAAAGGACCGCCTAAAATTTTCCTGAGGGGGGGGGGGGGGCGGGGTCAGATTTCAAAATCTTAGAGGGAGGTCAGGGGGTAAATAATTCGAAAATTTGGGGGGGAGGGGGAGGTTCCCCCTCAAAATTTTCGTCTCGGGGGGCCCAAAAATTTCGAGGCTCGGGGGGGTGGACCCCACCCTGCCCCCCCCCCTTCTCACCTATGGTTAGAAGTCATTTTAAAGACATCTGTTTCTTCATTTTTCTAAACTTGGGTAGGTAAACCTTTTCTCCCCCCCTTCCTTACTTCTGAGTGGAAAGGGGGGATTAAATGCCCCATCTCAGAGTTTGCGGGGTTAACTCCCCGTGCCCAAGTATGTATATAATTATTACATAGGTTTTATGCAGTGGCGTGCCCGGGGGGGGCAGCCGCCCCCACACCTTTGAAATCTGGTGAAATCGGATTTTTTCTTACGTTTTTTGAATTTTGGGAAATAGAAAAATTTTCGTTTATATTAATACACAAACTTTCCTAATGCCTTCCAGAAGCATATTA
>JASAMX010003186.1:0-28172 GCA_030248175.1 Microlaimidae sp. YZB2_3 | reverse complement strand
ACATATTTAATTATAGATCAAACTAGTGTGTATGCCACTCCCATGAACGAATAAATGAATGAATTGGCACAATGAAACAGATTAAAATTGTATCTTGGAATGCATCAAGTCTTATCAAAAAACATGGAGAACTCAAAGAAGTCCTTGCTAACATCAAACCAAATGTTGTAGCAGTGCAAGAAACATAGCTCAAACCAAAACATCAATACAATATCCCACATTTTCAAATTTTCCGCAAGGATCGCCTACACTCAACAGGAGGAGGTCTTATCTTGTTAGTACATCACAATTTCACAACAAAAGAATCAATCCTAAATAATGAAGCAATAGCCAGTCTAGGCAACGCTCTAACACCAAGCCAGAGATGTACTAATGCAGAATAAATGTATCACTTTATTAAACATATACCGGCCTCCTACAATAGATTTAGATCCATCCTTCCTGAAGCACCTACCTAAAAATGTCATCATACTAGGAGATATCAACTACAACCACCCACATTGGGGAGGATCAAATATCCAATCAATTGGAAATGCAGATCAGTGGGCATCATTATTACAACAAGAAGACTTTTCCATCATCCTTAAAAATAATCCTCAACCCACACTCATCCATCGTGCCTCTGGTAGTGGATCGCGACCTGATATTATCTGCACTCGAATTCAAATTCCTTACATTTGCACTCTCAGTATGCCTGATAACCTGGGCAGCGATCATTTTCTTCTGGTAGCTACAATTTTTCTTGATAATGCAACCAACACTTCCAAATCGCTCACAAACCAGATTCAAAGATACAACTTCCAAAAGGCTAACTGGACCAAATACAAGGAACAAACAAAGAAAATTGGACAACTTGACATATATAATCTGTCCATCAAATCAGCCACTGAAGAAATCAACAAAATTTTGCTAAATGCTGCAGCTAATTGTATACCCAAATTCACAAGGAAACAATCAACAAGTAAACCTCGGAAAGCAATTTGGACACCACAAATGGCTAAACTAACACGGGCACGTCGCAAAGCTTTCAAGATGTACATCAAAGCTAAAACCCCTGAAACACGCAGGTTGCGAAAAACAGAATATAATCACGCGTCAGCCAGAGCTCGAAAATGCCAGCTTACAACATTACGTAAAAAATGGAAAATCAGAATATCATCCATTAATACATCCAAATGCCTGTTCAACACATACCGATCACTTTTTGCAACCCCTGAGGAGAATATTAATACAATCATATGCCACAATGGAATTGAAGCAAGAACAAATCAGGAAAAAGCAGATCTCCTTAATGATTATTACTGCCATCAAGAACTTTTGGACCGTCAAAATATGCAAAACCCAACCCAAAATTTAACAAAAAAACAGAAAAAACAAGTACAACTTCAAAAAAGAAACATGTATGAGAAGATTCAATCAGCAATCAAAGACAAATCCAATCCCATATTCAATGCTCCAATATCAATAGAAGAAGTTAAAGCAGCTCTCAACAGAATAATGAGTGGTAAAGCAGCTGGTCCTGATGGAATTCGACCAGAATTTCTCCTTCATCTTGATGATAGTGCCTTACTAGGGATATTAAAGCTCTTTAATCTCAGTTGGAATAAAGGAATCTTGCCAAGCACTTGGAAACTTGCTGAAATCTGTTCAATTCCTAAGCCAGCAAAAGATAAAACAGATCCCAAAAATGGCAGGCCAATATCACTCACATCAGCACTAGTCAAATGGATGGAACGCATCCTATTAGCAAGATTGGTTTTTTGGCTTGAAAAAACCAACAATAGATCTCCAAATCAAGTTGGATCAAAAACTAGCCATGAAACATCTGACCTACTACAAACGTTAGAATCAGATATTGAGAATGGATTTAAGAAACAAGAACACACCTTAGCCATTTTTATTGACCTTACTCAAGCCTATGACAGTGTAATGCACGAAGACGTCATTGAACGTTGCACATCATTAGGCATATCAGGCAAAATGCTGGCATGGATTAAAAACTACTTATTTGATCGGATTATTCAAACAAAAGTGAAAGGAGTCAAATCAAAAAGAAAACCCCTTAATATAGGTATTCCTCAAAGTGGATGCCTTAGTCCTCTTCTTTTCACCCTCTTAATGGATGAACTATCTCTTCCTCAATACTTACCCAATGGCGCAAACATTGGAATGTTTATGGACGACTTAGAATATCACATCACATCGGCGGATCCTCAGTACTTACAGAATAAAGCAAATGAATGTATGCTAAACTTAGAAAAATGGTGTGGAAAACGAAATTTTACTGTAAACAAAAATAAATCACAGGCAGTTTTCTTCTCCTTGTCACGAATGAACCCAAATCATAACCATTGGCCCCAAATAAGTTATAAAGGACAACCTATCCCTATCAAGGAAACTACAACATACCTTGGTGTAGTATTTGATCGCAAACTTAAGTGGAAAAACCATATACAAAAAGTTATCCAGAAAGCCCAAAGTAGACTAGGCGTCATTAAAAGACTTTCAGGTTTCAAATATGGACTATCGCTTCCCCAACTCCGCCAACTATACATAGCAACTGTTAGATCAGCATTAGACTATGCAGCGCCAATATGGTCCCATTGGATTTCAAAAGCTGCTGAGAAAAAACTTTCATCAATTCAAAATCAAGCTATTCGACAATTTACTGGGGCACCAATTTCCACGTCAATAGCTGCCATGGAACAACAATGTGATCTTGCTCCTTTACACCACCATTTAATATTTAAGGCAGCTGTACACAGTGCTCAACGACTACCCCGCTTGCCAGATTCTCACTTAGGCAAACGAACTTTGGAAAACAATAAAAAGTCATCCTGTCTTCAAAACCAAAAAAAAAAAATAAAACGAAATAACAGCACTTTAACCAACCAACAGCGATCATCTTCTATCTCACCAGATCTAGACAAAATGTCTAAAATTCCAATCAACACCTCACCAAGAAACCCTTTGCTACTCACCTCTAATACACATACACTTAGCATTTACACAAACAATAAACTGATATCCCAGACTGAAATTGATGAAGAATATCCTAGCCCAGAATATCTGCAAGTCTACACAGATGGATCACTCAATATACATCAAAACATAGCTGGTGCTGGAGTAGCAGTGTTTTTTCATGGCCAAGACACTTCTATACGATCCAATATCCCAATAAGTTCACTGTGGAGCATTTGCGAAATTGAACTTCGTGGCCTGATCAGTGGTCTTCAAATCATCCGTACTCAAAACAATCATCCACGCATGCCTACTGGGTTTTCTAAGATTGTTTTATTGTGCGACAGCTTATCAGCAATAATTAAAATAGCCAACACAATACACAGTTGTGCTCCAGCAGAATCATTAGTGCAAGATTTTATTCTGCATGCTGAAGACCTTATATCTGATCAACAAATGGGAATCAATTCTGTTATTGTCCAATGGATCCCTGGACATCTCCCTGCAATCCCTGGTAACACAGCAGCAGATGCTGCAGCCCGAGAAGCTGCTCAAATGGATACTTCTCAAAGAATTCTGTCAGTCTCATTGCAAGCAGCCAAACGATCTCTGGCCAACAGCCTACACAAATCTCATGCCCAATTTTTGGAAGAGTTTGGATCACCTGCTGCTAAATTTTTTCTTAGAAATAAGAAACGGCCATTAAAGAGAGATGCTATCAACAAATTTCCAAAAAGCCAATCACGAGTTTTACTACTCTCTCGGTTCAATCGCTTTCCAACTGCAAGCCAGCTTTACAAGTTAAAGAAAATCCCCTCTGACCTCTGTCAATGTGGAAGGTAGAGTCACTGGCACATCTCCTTCAAGAATGTCCACTCTGGCATAGAGAAAGATTGGCAATCTGGCCAGCTGGAACTCCACCAATGAATAAACAACTATTTGGAGCCCGAGTTGACCTCCAAGCCACCTTGAAATTCCTACGTTTACTTCATAGAATATAAAGATCAACATCTACTAATATGCAAGTATTAACTTTAATTCTTATTAACGCTTCTAACGCTTCTATTAACGTTTCTAATAATAATTTTCCACAACACTATTGCCACAGTTTTGTTCTAGTTATAGCTAACCATCCGTTTTTCTAATAGCACTTAGGTGCTGCTGCCAGAGAGAGGTGAATTGGTGTGCGTTATGCGACCAACACCTCTGGCGGCAGCCTGCCACAAACCACAAACCACAACTAACATGCCAAAACTAGATAAAATATGGATTCTTCCTTTTTCCAGCCGATAGACAAAACATCCACCAGATCTCAACCCACGTGGGATCCACACCTTAATATTTCCAAGGATATTATATGAACTGCACATTATTCAATTACAACAAAAGGGGTCAGAGTTCGTCTATATTGCTACGACGGCGTTTTAATATGCATTACCACTCTGACAGCCAGTGTGGACTTAATGAGTCGCAGTGGATACCTTTAGACTTTTTTGCGACTCATTCTAATAATGTAACAAACGTTTTGAGGGATATAAAGTCTGCTCAAAGCTGCAAAGACTACGCTAGATTTTTGAGTCATTCTGTAATAACACTGCTGATGAAGAGGTTTTCAAAATTGGCATCAAAAACAAATCTTAGCGGTCACACTTCACACATTTCGCCCAGATCCTTGCGCATCAAATCGCATATAGGAAATAGCAGTCAGAGAATAACTTTGCTTTCGACGCATGCGGTGTGGAGAAAGGGTGTGGAGAAAGACTCGGGTCCTTTCTCCCTTGAGATGAAATTTTCAAACTTAATTTTATATATTTAGCTAAACCAAACGAAATTTTAAATAGAATTTTAAGCGAGCAAAAATTTGTTAAACGAATTCAAATAATAATAATAATATTATTTTCCTAATTATTGCGCGAATAAGTTGCCAATTTTTTTAAGATATTAAGGCGTAGACAAAAGCTTAAAAATACATTTACCAAGTATCCTCAAAATTGTGCGAAAGCAAAGAGTTCTCAAATTTTAAAGTTTATAGAAATTTTGAAAGTACCCAAAAGAAGAAGTGGCACCTGAACAGTGGACGGAGGAAACACAGCTCAAAAGCATCGGTAAGTCACTTTTCATTAGCTAGGTTTTTGCCTTGGGGTAGATACTTAGTGTCACCTCTCGATTAACCTATCTCGAATCGCGCAGTTACACAATTATTATAGTTTAAGTTTAGAATTAAGTTATTGAGCCTAAGAACCTAAGTAACGCTACTTTACCGTATCGCAAGTTTTATAAACACGCTTCCACTTCGTAACTTTGATACATATACGGAAAGGTAGCCGTTATCTTGCAGATAAAAAACGGTTACGGTTGCGTAAATAATACTGATTTTTTTTCACTGTAAATCAAAACCATACAAGAGGGCATTTTTATATATTGAAGATAACTTAATATAGAATGGATGCTAGAAAAATTTTTTTCTACAATAGAGTTGTTTCAAAATAGATTTCTTTATCACAAAACAAGTACTATCTATCAACATCCCTGGTTAAAAAGTCTTGGTAATGGCTCATCTTGAAAACTAAAATAATTTAAGCCTTTGAGTCATTTTCTAGACAAAGTCATGATTTTGTAATTATTAGCGAACGTGATCGGTGTGCTATGATTTTTGCTGTTATGTTGTTTAAATTTCTAGAAGACCTTTGATTTGATTTGAAACTTCAATGTTAAAGAGTTGTTTTAATTTTGTTATATTTCGACAGATATCTGTCTAAAATATCAATTTTTCATGCTTTAAAAAACCAAGGGGTTTTAAATCTTAAATCTAAAACGGTAAATTGAAAACTGAAAATGTAAATTGAATTAAATAAATCTTCATTAATAGTTTTTACCTAAAAATCGGTTTCGAGGTACTATTTTCTTGGAAAAAAACCCAGTTAAACCCTTGCCAAAGATCGAATAGGGAAAAATGAAGTTGTGGGCGTTGTCCGATTGGAGCAGTAAAATTATACCAACACCTAAAGATAAGTTTAAATAATAAACTAGAAGAGCGTTTGCTGTTGATAATTTTTTGAAATCTGCGGCAAAATGCAGATAAAAACGGATACAAAATATCATTTTTGAGTGTTTTTTTGACTAGTTTATTGTTTGTTTTTTCATGTATTTTTGGTTTAATTTTTTTGTAATTACTTAAAAAAGTTTAAAAACTGTTGTTTTTAGAATATCTTATACTGTATCAAAAACGAATCAAGGAAAAGCGCGGAGTGCTCTTTCCCTTATACTAAATGCGTTAAGTCACTGCGCGGTTAACCGTTGTTGATGGCGTCATCTAAAATCAACAAAACCTTAAATAGCTCTTTAGCCAATTAAAAACCTATTTACATAAATAAAATATTACCCATATTTTTTGATACTAAAAACCTAAACACTTTTGCTAAATATACCTGAATTTCATACTAACAAGAATGTATAACACAAGAAAATGTCCGACTGTACACTAAATATTTGACCAAAATTTTGCGAGGAAAGTCGCACTTTCAAGTTTGTGTGCGATTTTTCCTGCGAAAATCCGCCATTTTCTGCTAGTTTTCCCGCGCTGCGATTTTTAACACAGTGTTAGTTTTCTCGCAGTGGGGACTGCGACTTCTTTTGCATTCTTTACTGCTTTATTTGAACTGCGATTATTTTCGCACTGTGAGTCTGGCTGCACCAAAAAAAAAAAAATGAAAACAAAGCGGAGCGAAAATTTTGTGTTTAACTGAGTAAAAATCGTTTTTTTGCCTTAGGATGTTAAACTTTTTTAGTTTTAATGAAATAAAGCGACTTTCCAATGTTTTAAAATTAAGTAAAACAAATTTCGAAGTGTTTTACTCTATTGAAAATGACTACCAGCGTCTGTATTTTTTTTGTTACGCAGCCAGACTCGCAGTGCGAAAATAATCGCAGTGCGATTAAAACAGTATAGAGTGCAAAAGAAGTCGCAGTCCCACTGCGAGAAAACTAACACTGTGTTAAAAATCGCAGCGCGGGAAAACCAGCAGAAATTGGTAGATTTTTGCAATAAAAGTCGCTTACGAATTTGAAAGTGCGACTTTTCTCGCAAAATTTTTGTTAAAAAATTTAGTGTACAGTCGGAAATTCTCTTGTGTTAAATATTCTTGATACTAATAAGCTCAATTTGTTTAACTTTTTTGACTTTCGTTTTTTTTTGGGGTCCCCAAGAATTTTTTCCTGTGGTGATTATTTGGAGCTAATTTTTTGAAAGTAGATGCTAAATTGTCGCTTCACCTGAATTTCATTCTTGTAAATGCTATATTGCCCGTAGTTAAATCTCTGCTCATATGAAAAACAACCAATTTTTTATAGTAACTTCACACTGTAATACCCATTCTCTTGTAGTTATTTTATTGGTTAAGATTATAATTCCTTACCTTTTTGTAAAAGTGGCTAATTATCAAAGTGAAAAACGAACAATTGTCCTAACCGCTCATTAAAAGCCAATCGGCAACAATAAAAATAATTAAAAAAACAGAATAAAATTAATCTGGGGTAACGCGTGAGTGCCGCGAGACACTAAGCCTCACGATGTCATCTTAAAAAACGTAGATAAAAAAATTGTCTTCATCGCTCTTTCTAACTATTATTGTTTACAGCTTAAAATCATATAACGTTGAAGGTAAACATTTTCTAATGTTCGGGCGTTTTTTTTATTTATGTGTGTGCGTTGAAACAAAAAACATGTGTTTAAGTGAGTTATCATTAGTCTGGGAAAACTTTATGCCTAAACTCTTTGCTATCCAAGCTTTATTAAAAAAATGTAGTTTATAATAAACTTTGAGCAAAACAAAAATATTCAATTGTCCAAAGTCACATAAGGATTAGTTTGCATACAACAGGATAAAATGCGCAATAAATATTTTGGAATTTGAGTTCAGTGGTTTTTACCAAAAAACCAATCATCGTACATACAGTGAGTGTACCATGATTGTACTGAACTCAAAATTCCAAAGGACATATAGTAAATTTAATCCGGTTGTATGCAAATTATTCCCTATGTGACTCTGATTGATTGCACAAAAGTACATTAAATCGTAAACATTTTTTTAATTAATCACTGTTGATAATTAAAATTAAATAATTAAATTAATGCTTATATTTTTTAAATTAAAAAATTTAGTAACACTTCTTGGAAATTTTTAAAGCCAAACTTTGAGTATTTAAGGACCTAATTAATTTTATAAATTTTTTAGTCTTATTATATTAATTTAACGCTGTTTAAAACATCTTAACTTAATTTCGGAATGTATTTTTTAAGAGCTTGATGCAAAAAGTTTTTTCTTTTTCAGTTCATGGTTAAAATATCTACTATAAAAACGCGAAAAAATCACTCGTTTTTAGTTTTTTGGATAAAACATAAGCAATACAAGACTTGAAATTGTAATCTCCAGCCTCAGTACTCTAACGTGTGACATTCTGCATTGCAAATTACCTGCTGAATTTACCTTTTTATAACTTTTATTTATAAGGCATTGTATTTTTGAAACATCAAAAAACGGAAGTTGCTACACATACAATAATCTTGTAAAATATACTTTTTAAAAATATATAGGCACCTTGCACTAGAACTCGGTTTATACATGAAGTATGCAATATACATAAGCCTCACCATAATGGATAATTTTTTTTTTGGTTTTTTGTTTACAATCGGTTAATCTGCATACTAATCCATTATGGTGACGCTTATGTATATTGCATAGTTCATGTATAAACAGAGTTCCAGTGCAAGGTGCCCATATATTTAATTTTTGGATATTGAAACAATTTTATTGACATTATTCAGTTGAAAAACTTTCTCTAAATTGTTTTTGTTTATTTTTTTTCAAAAAATGACATTGGATCCAATGTTTTAAAAGACGAAAATTCTAGCAAAAGGCGAAACAAAGTTTCAAAAAAACTCCTTATATTAAATGGAATAGTATTAAAGCTACAATAAGTCTAAAAACTTAATGCAAGAAAAAACTGAAACAAGTCTCCCTAAAAAAGCGAATTAATAATAAATTTTATTAAGCTTTCAGAAACAACAAAATTTAATAAAAATAATAAGTGAAAAAGCTTTGGTTTGCGTTTTTAAGCCATTTGACGAAAATGAATGTAAGAAATTCTCAGAGCGTGGATAGATTTTTGCATGCATTAATCAGCTATATTATTACGACGGCATTAATTGAATCACACGTCACCAAGATTTGAGGTCGATGGAGTTTAGGAAACTTGGAGCTGGAACTTGGAGCCAAAAATAGGGAACTTGGAGCCGTAAGTTGGGAACTTGGAGCCAAAAATAAAAATCACTAAAACGTGTACCTAAGCCTAAGCGAAACCTAAATTTTACCCCAAACCAATTTTTTCTGAAAGGCTCCAAGTTCCCATGGCTGGTGGCTCCAAGTTCCCTGCTTGTGGCTCTAAAGACCCCGTACCGTCACCAAACGATTAAAAGATAATATTATTAATGACTATTTAAAACTGAATATCCAAATTTAAGTCTGAAAAAACTTGAAAAAATTTGATTTAATATAAGGCGACTTTTTCTTTAATGCTTTCTATCTATTACAAAAATAAATTAAGTGGCAAAATAATTGTTAAATTAAAAGTCGCTTTATATTAAATATAAATTTTTCAAGGTTTTTCAGACTTAGATCTGGATATTTAGTTTTAAATAGACGTTAAAAATAATAATATTATTTTTTAATCGTTTTGGTGACTTGTGATTCAGTTAATGCCGTCGTAATAATATAGCTGATTAACGCATGCAAAAATTTATCTCCGCTGTGAGAATTTCTTACATTGATTTTCGTCAAATGGTTAAAAAAACGCAAACCAAAGCTTTCACACTTCGTCTTTTTATTAAATGTTGTTCTTTCTGAAAGCTTAATCAAATTTTTTTATTAATTTGCTTTTTAAGGGAGATTTATTTTAGTCTTTTCTGGCATTAAGTTTTTAGACTTATTGTAGCTTTAATAATATTCCATTTAATATAAGGCTTTTTTGAAATTTTGTTTCGGCTTTTGCTGGAATTATATTTAACATTTGGTTTTATATGATAATTTCCGAAAGAAATGTTTTATATTTTGTGCTGATTTTGTTTTTAATTTTCCAGTATAAATTTTTGACAGCAATACTTTACCGGTATTAACCCGATAAGGAAGGCTCTTGAATCTCTCTTCCCAATACTAGAGGCGGCTAGGATGCAGGTGAAACTGCCTCGGAGGCAGCATGGAGGCAGAGTGGGGGCAGGTAAGAGGCAGGTGACCCTGCCACCTATGTTGAAGCATATACAGGTTAGGAGGCACGTAAGAGGCAGCTAAAACTGCCCCAGAGACAGGTAGGAGGCAGCAAAAACCGAAGGCAGGTAGGAGGAGGTAAAAACCTTTTTTCCCAATTCAGGCACCCCCTCCTTACCGGGTTAAAGAAAAAATCAGTCGTTTTTGAAAGGGTTTTTAAGGTATTAACAGATTAAAAATTTTGTGGGTAGAACTTGCTATAATATTTTTCAAAGATAATATTTTCAACAGATTTTACTTAAATATTTTAGACGGTTTCAAAAAAAGTGAAACTTAATGTATTTTCTCGCAGTGGGTTGCAGGAAATCCAGGAGATTCAAAAGTTGAATTGTTTACAGTGAAGATTTGCGATGGGCATTCACAAACTAAAATTAAATTAATTTTTTTTTAAAATTTTAACCATATTAAACATGTCTTTATTAATTAAAATATATTTTCTAAACTTACAATGTATTTTGGTTTTAACTTGTTTTTGTTTAAAGCTAAAGTCTTTTGGGCTGAATTTTAAGGACATAGCCTAACCTCTTTTCTTCAAGAAAGAATAAAAAATAAAAACGCAAATTAGGAAAAAAGAAGCTATCGGTGGAAATATAATCAATCGTTATTTTGTAGCGTCGCGTGTTTTCTTACACGTGATATTTTCTTTAAAAAATTAGTGGTTGCTTCACTATACCTTTAGTTACACCCTTATGATAATTCATCTTTGGATCTAATCATACAATAACTTGTTTTTTTCTCATCTAAAATAACGTCAGCAAAGCAGACGTTTTCTTTTTCTAGACACTATTATTATTCATAATATTTACAATTATCATACTTGTCTAAAAATTGAAAAAAAGTGTTGCAAAAAAGTGTCGTACTTTTAGTTGAAGCATATAACTAATAATTAGACTGAAAAAAAGTTTTAGTGTAAGCATAAATCAAAATACCAAGCTCCGGCATAAGTCATGACTTACAACGTTCCTATTACAAAAGAACAGAGTTTATAAAAAGTTATTGAATACACAATTTTACGCGACGTTTTAATTGTGTTGCTTAATATTCATCAGACAAACTAAAATACAAGCAAAATATTAAATTATATAATAATAAACACCGTGTTGTCATAAATATATAAAACTATGTTTATGCAAAAAAAGCTTTAAACTATGTCTGTGTACTGTTTTTAGATATTCACAATACATGGTTCACTCATATATTCTAAGAGGTTGTGGCGCAATGGTAGAACTTGCGTTTGCGTGCTAAAAATCCCGATATTAAGACCTGACTGATAATAAAATGACACTATATTGCGTTAAAATTATGGTTTTCTGGTATTTTTATGTATAGTTATTGGTTGCGCAGTTGTATTAAAGTTAAAATAATTTGAACAGACACTTTTTAAAAGTTCAATTTTTTGTTAGGAAATTAGGTTTTTAAAGTATTTGTCAAAAACAAACGTAATTGCCAAAAGTCACATTTAATTATACATAAATTATGGATAATATTTTCTTTCAGGAAAATTCTTCCAAGGGTGAAAATCCTAAATAGTGCAGAGTAGTTAATAATAAAGTCTTGGAGAAGTGCTATTATAACTAAGGGAGCGAAGAACAGCTTAAGTTTGAACTTTTTTCCTAGATCACATAGTCATAAAGAATAACGCCAATTTTTTCGAGTCGAAAAAAATGAATAATCCTTTCTGTGATGATGCCTTTTTTTTAAAATCAATTGGTGATTTTCGATTACAAAACCAAATTTTTATTTAAATTCTAAAAAATTCAAATAGCTACGTTTATTTGTCCTAAATTTATGAGTAATGTTTTGTAAATTATTAGATTTTCGGTCAATTTAAAAATAAAAAAATAGGTAAACCAAAATTTCCTTTGCAATGGTGGTTAGGGAGGAGTTAGGGAACACACACACACACACACACACACACACACACACACACACACACACACACACACACACACACACACACACACACACACACACACACACACACACACACACACACACACACACACACACACACACACACACACACACACACACACACACACACACACACACACACACACACACACACACACACACACACACACACACACACACACACACACACACACACACACACACACACACACACACACACACACACACACCACACACACACACACACACACACACGCACGCACGCACGCACACACACACACACAGACATTACGTCTATTTATATAAAGATATCAAATTTAGAAAGTTATTTCTTGATATTATTTCAAAAGAATTATTAGCACAGTACCATTTTTATATTTTTTTACTGATATTGTAAAATAATGTTGAGGATCTCCTAAAATTCCTCTATGCTCAATCATCAATGCATTCGAGGTGGTTTTTTTCCAGTTTCTGTTGAAATTTGATTGTCCAATATCCAGCCTAAAATTGAGCTAATGGTTTACACAAAACAGACATTTAAACAAAGTTTCATTGGAGGAGTAATAGTAAATACTATTTTTGGTGACCATTATGTTACCTATATTAAACATCGTAGTTTACAAGATGATGTGCACTAGTGGTAAAACTTAAACAGCTATATTTCTCGAACAAAGTTTTGGTTTAAAAACTATTGGTAGGCCTTAGACATTTGTCATAAAAACTGATTTTTAATTATATAGCCTTTGGCATGGTAGATAAAGAGAGGTCAAGTTAGTTTCACGTGTTTAAAATATAAAAAACAATATATTATAGTTCATAGTTTCAACTATATTATAATTTACATACTTTACTAACTGCAGTCGATTATTATTATCGTCAAATTCATCCCCTTTCGAGACGATTAAAACAGCCGGATTCTCCTTATTACCCACATTAAATTCTTCAATTCTGTAGTCAAACAGAAACTTGTGACGGTCTACATCATTGGGAATGTGTATGAAATAGAAACATCTTCCATAGTACCCACACTGATTCCGTTCTTGTAAACTGTTGGTGACGCTAATAATATCCTCCTTCATTTCGTACAAAATTGGTGGACAGCTACAATCTATAAAGTAATCAATATAAAACTGAAAATATTTATAAGTTTGTTTGTTGTTTATAGTATTGTTTATGAGTTCACATTTGTTTGTACTGTTTAAGATAGTGGTTATGTATAAGTTAATATTATTTTATTTTTAGCTTCAGCTTTTAGCTTCAACTTATTCAGCTTAAAATCAAAGGCTGCTCATATAAGCTGTTATAGCGCGTTTCATAGTCGCCTTATAAAACTTATGTGACAGTTCTGGTGATTACTTCGTCGTGGGATCTTTAATAACTTGCTGATGTGAATATAAAAAGACATAGCATAGTATATAAATAAGTGCCTACTTTATATGTTCCGTCTAGAAAGTTTACTATCAAAAAATGGAACAACATGTGGCTATATAACTTCAACAAAAAAATTTCTTTATAAAACAAAATTAAACGACTCAGAACAAATCGATTGAAAGCCTGTTTGCAAATTACCGTTTAAATGGTACTTCGCAAACTGAAAATGTAAATGCAAATGAAAATGCAATACATAAAATTTTAATACCGTTATTTATGGGATCGTATTTACATAACTGCAATTCAAATTATTTTTGGGGTTCCATAAGGAAATTATTTTGGCAATAAGATACTATTAGAACAGTAATTATATAAATCAGGTACGATTCTAATGGTACCCCAATAAAATTCTTATTGTTTTAGAGAACTTAAAACTTTGTTTGCAATATTCGAAATACTCCTTTGATTATTTAATCAATAATAAATAACAAACAAGTGGTTCTTATCCGATTAATATAGCGGCGTGGCCGCAGAACGTTAACAGTGAAACGTCTAAGCCGCGTGTGTTTTTTTTTGTAAAGAAATAAGGGTATTTTTTCTTTCTACTTTTTGCTCTAGAAGAAATGAATATAATTCGTTAAAGCGAGTTGATATGCTTTTGAATGATGTAAATTTTATTTTTAACCGCCAATGTTATTGCGATGAAAGTCAGATTTATTTTATTGTAATTTTCAAATATTACAATAAAATAAATTCCACTTTTTTACAACTCTTAAGGTCTATTCATACTTATGACAAAACGTCCTTTGGACAAAATCCAAAGGACAACAGTCCTTTGGACTTTGTCCAAAGGACAAAGTCCAAAGGGAAAAGTCCTTTGGACTTTGTCCTTTGGACTGTCCCAAGGACAAAGTCCAAAGAACAACGTATTCATACTTCTTGGCCTTTGGACTTTTCCCTTTGGATTTTGTCCTTTGGACTTTGTCCAAAGGACAAATTCTAAGTAGCGTTCATACTTCGTCCAAAGGACAAAGTCCAAAGGACGTTTTGGTTTGTCCTTTGGACTTTGTCCAAAGGACGTTTTGTCATAAGTATGAATAGACCTTTAAGTAATTAAATAAACACCATTTTTCTAAATAAATAAAAATAAGTTTATTTTTTAATAAAACTGCCTACTTAAATCTTTTTGGTAACCACAACAACTATGCGTTTAATTTAAACAATACGAAATGCACAAATGCGGCTTTTAACAATACAAAAGTTAGGGTCAGCTTCTGGTTTTTAGCTTATTTGCACCCTGATTAAAAAGTCGGTTTTAAAAGCAATTGTTCGGAAACTTACGAAAAACAAATGCAAATGCAAATGGAATAGTTATAAGCTTAAATAAGCCTAAAATCGATCATTTAGGGTCGGAGCTCCGGAGCTCCGGAGCTTTTTCCGCTTTAAATGGCCGGAGCTCCGGAGCATAATATGGGAAGGTAGAAACATCACTAAACATTAAGCTGACTATTTAACTTACATATTTATCAAAGTTATGTTGGGTTCATGACTACACAGTTGGAAACCTTAGGACTGGCGTTGGTTTGTTGTGCATTGTTTTTCGTTGTCTGTGTCGTAAACCAGCGTTTAAATGTATTTATTAACTAATAATTCTAGTATACTACAATTTTTTTAGAATTGTTGGCCAGAAAGAACCTGTAAAATAGCTGGAACTATTTTTTTAATTTTACTTTTTCGAAGTAAATTATATACTTAAAAAAATCTATACAAAAACTTTCAGAAAATAGCTTTACTCTAGGTGCTATTTGTGTTGGACACAATAGAGTGATTTCAATATAGAAATTTTGAAAGAAATCAAACTAAACTTTATTTTATAACAAAAACATACAGTTCATCTAATTCATATAGAAGATTTTAAAAGCATTTTCTTCACATAAAGTATAAAACAAAACAATTTTAAAAAATTCTTCATAATATAAGTTTGAGCAATATTTATTTAAAACTGTCTTAAACACACATTCAACACATACCAAAAACACTACACTATAAGATGACTATAAGAGAATATGACCCAAGATCAGTGACTAATTGCAGGCTGATAGCATATCTGGAAAAAAAGTTTCAACCACGAATTCCAGAAGAGGCAGCTAAAGCTCGAAACCTTTGAATATAACTAATTGAATTTCTTCTTGTATAGCAGAACGATTTATAACACTTGGCTGGCCTTTACCGCTAAGGCATACATGTTTAATAAAACTACTATAAAACACTATTATCCTTTTTTTAACGTTTTAAACACATGTTATAATTGTATAGTATAGATATAAAAAACCTTAAATTTTGTAATTACTATCACATTTGGAATTAAAATTTCTAGTGTATTTTAGCGCCTCAAATTATAAATTTCTCTCCGGGGGGCATTGTTCCCCCCGAACCCCCCTGACTGAATTTTTAAGATCACAGAAAATTATGTAGAAATTAGGTAAAAAAAAACAAAAGTAAAAAAGGATGTTCACGCGATCACCAGGAGACGATTTTTAAGCCGTTTTTAGTATAGATTTTAAAAAATCTCTTCGCCTTCGGCGGCTGGGGGACACCCCCCAGAACCCCCGGGGCCACGCTTCGCGTCGGCTGGCAGCGCGGCAGCGCGTCGCACCGCTTTGACAACACTTTTTCTCCCCGCCCCCAGACTGACGCCCCCGAAATGAAATTCTGACTGCTCGATTGCACATTTTTATTAAAGAATTTAAAAAATAAAATTTATAAGTTGCACTAAGATCTTAATTTAATTTTACACAGTTTTAAAGCATTTATAAGCTTGTTTTACGTTTTTTACGCGTTTTAAGCTTATTTTAAGGCAGCGCGGAAATATTGGGTACACCCCCCCTCAAAATTTGGGTCTTACTGGACACCCCCCCCTAAAATTTGACCCTCCCCTATACCCCCCCCCAAAATCCGAGAGGCTGCCCACCTATGGTTGAACCCCTTGTAAAGAGGAGGTTTGACGGAGGTTGATTTAAATCTTCTTAAATAAAAATTCTAAACGTGAAAATTGTTAAACACATAATGAAAACCCGATCTCCCTAGATGTTTTTTTGAGGGGGGGGGAACAGAGGGGTTTCTGGAACCAAAATGTTGGACCCCCTAGAAAAAATTCAGGGGACCCCCCCCTTTCCCCCCAAAGCTCGAGAACGGTCCGGCCTGACCCCCCTAGCGAAGTTACCCCCTAACCTCCCTGAACCCCTACTCCTCTTCCGAACAATTTAGAAGTATATTTTTTTTATTAACTATCACCTGACGCCTGACCCCCCTAAATTTGAATCCTCGCACCTGGGTTGTCTTCCCTGAAAAGCCAGGGGGGTCTGGACTGGACCCCCCAAGACTCCCCCTAAAAATTTTGGTCTTCCTTCCACCTGGGGGTGGACCCCTCTCTAGCGGACCTGACCAAAAACATCTATGCTGATCTCCAACTATTTCAAATTTAACGGTTTTCCACGTATCATTTTAAAGGCTAAGGCAACATTTTGTTTGACGTAATTTAAGTGGAACTGTAGTTTATTAATATGACTTTTCGATAAGAATAGTTTTTTCACTGGTTTATTTTTTTTAAGAATCAAAGAGGAACGCTTCTGGCGTAACTATTTCTACCGAGTCTCTCTAATTAAACAGTCCACCCAACTTACCAGCATGAGCCGAGACCAGCAGAATGGCGAAAACGGTAAACCGACGACCACGACCAATGAGTGCGCGGCGTCCACTTCCGCCGAGAGTCACGTGTCCACCGCGACCAGCGGCGATGATGGCGCCGACGGCCAATCAGCGAACGGCGACGAAGGCGGGGCAAAAAAAGGGGCGGAGCCGACGGTCGGAAGCCCAATGAACAGCCCGGAATTCCTTAGCGACTCCGCACAGGCGGAGGTGAGCGAGGAGGAGTTGGAAAAAGTGCGACAGCAGCTGGGCATCGCGGCGGACGGTAAGCGAACGGAATTAAAAAATAAAGCGAACTTTTTTATAAAAAAAATTTCTTAGAATTTTTTCTGGTTATTCGCAGACAACAACCGGACATAGCGGTGGATGGTAAGCGAACGAAATCACGATAAACGAACTTTTTTTATAAAAATATTTTTTTTAATTTTGTTTTTGTTTATTTTGCAGACAACAGGCGGGCATCGCGGCGGACAATAAGCAAAAAAAATTAAAATAAGCGAACTTTTTATTTAATAAAATTTGTTTTTGGTTGTTTTTCAAACTGGAGAGTTATGTAATAGAACAATTTTTGTCCATGACTGCAGTTGGTAAACCGAGGAAATAAAAAAAAGGTTTTAACAAGCAGAACAGATCATAACTTACGAAGCGAACGTTTTTATAAATGTTTGAAAAGTGGTTTTTGTTGCATCGCAAAAAATGCTTTTGCTTGTTTTACAAATTAGAAAGTTAATGAAAAATTTTTGTCCATGTCTACCGTTGGTTGGTAAGCCAACGAAAGAGCTGAAGTAATTATCAAACACATCATAAATAACGATTGTAATAATTATTATTTTTTGCATAAAAAAATTTCTTCCCCTCCCCTACCCCACCGGTCACCTAAAATTTTACTAAAATTTTAACGCATAAAAGTGTTTTAGCAATAAAAATCTCAAAAATGCAATTACTCTGTTTCACCGAAGACTGGTGTTTTTTACTGTTTTTTTTTTCAAAATTGAAAACAGTATGATAAAACTGGACTTCAAAAAGTAAAAACAAACGATATGAGAAGAAGAATGCATGGAAAGAGATCTGCATTGCATCCGCTGATTTCTATTTCAAAAAATTCTCATCCACAAATTCTCATGTAAAAAAGTCATTCGTGCACATCCCTAAAATTATGAAATTACAAAAATGATTTTTATTTTCAAAATAACTTCTAAAAATTAATATAGATTGCACACAAATTATTGTTATTTATGGAATGAGCATCAGGTTATGGCCTCAACCTCAAGGAACCTGACCGCACCCACTGGTCTTTCCCATAGATCTTCTAATTTGAGTGTCGTTGGCTTTTGAGGGCCTGCAAAAAGGTGTTTGACGTTTGAGGTTTGCGCCTGCAGTGGGAGCATTCGTTTTTAATGAAGTTGTTGATTCTGGATTTAAACGAGTTAAGGCAGTGGCAGTGTCCGGATTTAAGTTGTGCCAGGAAGGTTCTTGACTTCCTGGGGAGTTGTTGCTGGCTTACGTCGATTGGTGGCGGATTTCTTTTTAATAGTGCATTAGGTTGGAGTTGCGTTAGTTTGGAGTTCTTTGACAAAATATGAGTGAATGTTTGATTGGATGGTTTTTTTCGTGAGCATGTGGTTGTAGAAACTTTTAGCTGTTGGTCCAAATTTTGATTGGATGGTATGTTTCATCTCTCCTTGGTCTATGATCATTGGCTCTGATTTTGTTAGATGGGTGTGTTGGTTGCATGGTTTTTGCTAAAAATTGTGTTGAGAGAAGGTTGGTGTGATTTTCTATTGGTAGGATTTTGGTAGTCTCTTGGTGTAGATGGTCAATTGGGGCCATTTTGTAGCAGCCGATTGCTATTCTGAGAGCCGTGTTTTGTGTTGTTTGTAGTTTTTGAAGATGAGATTTTGATAGATTGGGTGACTAATTTGGGGCTCCGCAGTTGAGAATTAGACGTCCTATTACTTTGTAGAAGGTAACTATTGTTTGTAATTAGACTATTGTTTGTAATTAGAACTATTGTTTGTAATTGTTTGTAATTGACTATTGTTTGTAATTGTAACTATTGTAATTTTAGAACTATTGTTTGTAATTGTTTGTAATTGACTATTGTTTGTAATTGTAACTATTGTTTGTAATTAGACGTCCTATTACTTTGTAGAAGGTAACTATTGTTTGTAGGAGGTAACTATTGTTTTTTGTTGGCCCCAGCTAGTGCCAGCCAGGGCTTTGAAAACGTTGTTGCGCCTGGATGCTTTGTTGTTTATGTTGGTGGCGTGGTTATTGAAAGTTAGTTTTGGATCGAAAGTAACACCCAGGATTGTGGGGTTTTTGTTTAGCGGCAAAAGTTTGTTGTCTATGGTCACCTTTGGATGGTAGTTAAACTCTTGCGATGAGGAGAAAAAAAGTGGTGACTGTTGATTTTTCTGTTGAAAGTTTAGGGTAGTTTTTGTGCAGATACTGATTTAAAATGTTTAGGTAGTTGGTGAGATCGAGTTCCATTTCAGTAATTTTGTTTCCGGTGGAGTAAACTGTGGTATCATCAGCATAGGAGACCATAGGTCACCGACCTTCGACGGCTCAGGGGGGGGGGGGTCCGCACCCCGGGGGGGGGAGGTGTTTGGACTCCGGGGGGGTGCCACCCCGGGGTGTTTTTTTTGAAAAAAAGCACCCGGGGGTGCTTGGGGTGTTTTTACCATTTTTTTGACCAAAATTGACAATTTTTTGACGAAATTTGACCATTTTTTAAGCATTTTTTTGGGATTGTCTGGTGTGGGGGGGGGGCGGTCAAAAATGGGCCTTAGGGGGAGGGGCAGGGGTTCGGTTCAAGGGGTCGATGGGGGGGGGAGGGGTAAAAAATGGGCCTTAGGGGGGGATAGGTCTCAGAGGCCGTAGGGGGGAGGGGTGTAGGGGGGGTGACCCCTCCTACACCCCCCCCCCCCTTCGGTGACCTATGGTGCCAGCCAGGGCTTTGAAAACGTTGTTGCGCCTGGATGCTTTGTTGTTTATGTTGGTGGCGTGGTTATTGAAAGTTAGTTTTGGATCGAAAGTAACACCCAGGATTGTGGGGTTTTTGTTTAGCGGCAAAAGTTTGTTGTCTATGGTCACCTTTGGATGGTAGTTAAACTCTTGCGATGAGGAGAAAAAAAAGTGATGACTGTTGATTTTTCTGTTGAAAGTTTAAGATAGTTTTTGTGCAGATATTGATTTAAAATGTTGAGGTAGTTGGTGAGATCGAGTTCCATTTCAGTAGTTTTGTTTCCGGTGGAGTAAACTGGTATCATCAGCATAGGAGACTATTTTGACATTAGCTGGAAGTGGTGGAAGGTCAGAAATATAAAAGTTAAAAAGAGTTGGTGAGATTACGGAGCCTAGGGGAACTTTGGAGTCAACGACGGAGCTTTTACGCAGCGACTGTTTTTGGTTTTGTTTTTTTTTTTGTGTTTTTGGTCGGGTCCGCTAGGGGGGGTCCACCCCCGGGTGGAAGGCCAAAATTTTTTAGGGGGGGGGGGGTCCGGACCCCCCTGGCTTTTTAGGGGGGTCGACCCCGGGTGCGAGATTTCAAATTTATGGGGGGGGTCAGGGGGGTCTAATTTTTTAGCAAAATGGATTCATCCAGGAAGGGAAGGCCAATTCCGTTCAATATTTCCACAGCACAGAGTTTTCCTCTTTGTGCCTGACTGCACGAAAATTCGAAATGATTCGTTCATATTATTAAATATTATGTTCACAAATAGACTTTTAGTTCACCCTCACTTCTTATTTCTGTTATAAATTGTCGATGGTTAAGGGTTTATTTTTTGTGTAAATTTAACCCGTATACTAAATAATCCCCATAATTAAAAAAAACAAAATTTCTCTTAGATTTTTAAATTTTTTTTCTGTAATAAATGTTAAAATTAACAATAGAAAAACGGGGTTAAAAATTTTAGGAGTGGATTATGCGACCCCTGCGTTCTCACATTTATGCATCAAACCATAGGTGGGCAGCCTCCCGGATTTGGGGGGTATACCCGACCACCGAAAATCGGGGAGAGGGTGTCCCAAAAATTTTTTTGGGATATACTTCAAATACCCATTTTTAGCGTTTTTAGTACTGACTGAGACCCCCCAAATTTTAGAGGCGAGAGGGGGGGGGGGTGTCCGGAGCACCCCCAAATTTTAGGGAGGGTGTCGCGTGTCGGCTGTAATCGGGATTTTTATGGGGTTATAACCCCCCAACCCCCCCCCCCGCCCACCTATGCATCAAACCACAATACGGTCTCTTGTTTCAGCGCAAAATTCGGTGGACCCGGAAAAATGGGAGGAGGAAATTTTGGCGGATTTAAACGACTACGAACTGGTGAGCGAACAGACGGGAAAATCGGAACAGGAGTGGGAAAAGGAAATATCCGATCTTCTAGAATCTGAAACGCTGAACGACGAAGAGGAAGCGAAATGAATTAACTTTTTTCTCGGTGTACAAAATAATTTTTTCTTTGAAATATTATATTTTCTAATTTTTTTGTAATGAATTTACGCAACGGCCTTAAAAACGATAATTTGTGACCTGATAAATACGACAGAATTTAAAATACCTAATACATTATCAGACCTGTGCACGGTCTGAAAATGCCCCCCCCCCGTTTTATTGGAGGATTTGCCCCCCCCCCCGTTTTATTGCCCCCCCCCCCCCCCCGCAAAAAAATGAAAAAGTACCCTAAAAATATGACGCCATTTTTGACCTATGATGACGCCATCATCGCGAATTTTTTGCAGTTTTTAGCCTATTTCAATGTATTTTAAGCCATTTTAGACCTATTTTTACCTTATTTTCGCTTTTTTTGTCCCTTTTTTCCCTTTTCCCTTCTTTTTCTCTTTTTTCTCCTTTTTTTCTCTTTTTTTCTTTCCCCCCTGCTTGCCCCCCCGTTTTATTGCCTCCCCCCGTTTCAAAAAAGTTGCCCCTCCCCGGGCCCCCCCCATTTTGGAATTGCCCCCCCCCCGTTTTAACCCCGGGGGGGGAGTGCACAGGTCTGCATTATAAGAAAAAGTTAACTAAAATTAAAAAAAATTACAACAAGGTTTTGAAAAATGTTTTTGCATCTTTCTACCGGGTTAATTTTTGTTGGCTTCTTAATGTTTATTAATAAAAATAACATTGCAATCTGAGTTGTTTCTAGAATAAAAACATTTTTTAATGTGTTTTTTTAGGGTTTTTTAGGGTTTTATTTATGGTTCGGGTGAACAAATTTTGGTTTTTTTAAATACATATTGTAATGAACTGTATATAGTATTTTTTATTATGTGTGTATCTTCTAGTCTTAAAAACGTTAACAACTCAGACGTTATCATCGTGTTCTTTGCGGCCATAGGTGGGCAGCCTCCCGGATTTTAGGGGATATACCCGATCTCCGAAATTTGGGGGGGTGTCCCAAACATTTTTGGAGGTATATCTCAAATACCTCATTTTTAGCGTTTTTAGTACTGAGAGCCCCCAAATTTTAGGGGGGAGGAGGGGTGTCCGGGGCATCCCAAAATTTTAGGAGGTGTCAACTATAATCGGGATTTTTTTTTGGGGGTATACCCCCTGGCCACCTATGTTTGCGTCTAACGTGGTTTTCATCAATCATTCATTCCATAAATTCATAAATAAACAGACCTGTGCACGGTCTGAAAATGCCCCCCCCCCCGTTTTATCGGAGGATTTCCCCCCCCGTTTTATTGCCCCCCCCCCCCGCCAAAAAATGGAAAAGTACCCTAAAATTATGGCGCCATTTTTGAAACGGGGGGGGGGCAATAAAACGAGGTGGACAAGCAGGGGCAAAAGAAAAAAAAGAGAAAAAAAAGGAGAAAAAAGAAAAAAAACAAAGGAAAATGGAAAAAAAGCGAAAATAAGGTAAAAATAGGTCTAAAATGGCTTAAAATACATTGAATAAATACGCAAAAAACTGCAAAAAATTCGCGATGATGGCGTCATCATAGGTCAAAAATGGCGTCATATTTTTAGGGTACTTTTTCATTTTTTGGCGGGGGGGGGGGGGGGGGGGCAATAAAACGGGGGGGGGCAAATCCTCCAATAAAACGGGGGGGCAATTTTCAGACCGTGCACAGGTCTGATAATGTATTAGGTATTTTAAATTCTGTCGTATTTATCAGGTCACAAATTATCGTTTTTAAGGCCGTTGCGTAAATTCATTACAAAAAAATTAGAAAATATAATATTTCAAGAAAAATTATTTTGTACACCGAGAAAAGTTAATTCATTTCGCTTCCTCTTCGTCGTTCAGCGTTTCAGATTCTACAAGATCGGATATTTCCTTTTCCCACTCCTGTTCCGATTTTCCCGTCTGTTCGCTCACCAGTTCGTAGTCGTTTAAATCCGCCAAAATTTCCTCCTCCCATTTTTCCGGGTCCACCGAATTTTGCGCTGAAACAAGAGACCGTATTGTGGTTTGATGCATAGGTGGGCGGGGGGGGGGGGCCCTCCCTTTTATAACCCCATAAAAATCCCGATTACAGCCGACACGTGACACCCTCCCGAAAATTCGGGTGTGCTCCGGACACCCCCCCCCCTCTCGCCTTGAAAATTTGGGGGGTCTCAGTCAGTACTAAAAACGATAAAAATGGGTATTTGAAGTATATCCCAAAAAAATTTTCTGGGACACACCTCTCCCCGATTTTCGGTGGTCGGGTATACCCCCCAAATCCGGGAGGCTGCCCACCTATGGTTTGATGCATAAATGTGAGAACGCAGGGGTCGAACATAATCCACTCTGAAAATTTTTAACCCCGTTTTTCTATTGTTAATTTTAACATTTATTACAGAAAAAAAATTTAAAAATCTAAGAGAAATTTTCGTTTTTTTTAATTATGGGGATTATTTAGTATACGGGTTAAATTTACACAAAAAATAAACCCTTAACCATCGACAATTTATAACAGAAATAAGAAGTGAGGGTGAACTAAAAGTCTATTTGTGAACATAATATTTGGACAATATGAACCAATCATTTCGAATTTTCGTGCAGTCAGGCACAAAGAGGAAAACTCTGTGCTGTGGAAATATTGAACGGAATTGGCCTTCCCTTCCTGGATGAATCCATTTTGCTAAAAAATTAGACCCCCCTGACCCTCTCTATAAATTTGAAATCGGCACCCGGGGTCGACCCCCCTAAAAAGCCAGGGGGGTCCGGACCCCCCCCCCCCTAAAAAATTTTGGCCTTCCACCCGGGGGTGGACCCCCCCTAGCGGACCCGACCAAAAACAAAAAAAAAACAAAACCAAAAACAGTCGCTGCGTAAAGCTCCGTCGTTGACTCCAAAGTTCCCCTAGGCTCTGTAATCTCACCAACTCTTTTCAACTTCTATATTTCAGACCTACCACCACCTCCAGCTAATGTCAAAATAGTCTCCTATGCTGATGACAACACAGTTTACTCCACCGGAGCCAAGATTACTGAAATGGAACTCGATCTCACCAACTACCTCAACATTTTAAATTAATATTTGGAAAAAAACTACCTCAAACTTTAAACAGAAAAATTAACAGTCACTATTTTTTCTTCCTCATCACAAGAGTTTAACTACCATCCAAAGGTGACCATACATAGACAACAAACTTTTACCGCTAAACAAAAACCCCAAAATCCTGTGTGTTACTTTCGATCCAAAACTAAAATTCAATAACCACGCCACCAACATAATCAACAAAGCACCCAGGCGCAACAACATTCTCAAAGCCCTGGCTGGAACCATGGTCACCGAAGGGGGGTAGGCGGGGTCACCCCCCCCCTACGGCCTCTGTGACCATCCCTAAGGCCCATTTTTGACCCCCCCCCCATCGACCCCTTGAACCGAACCCCTGACCCTCCCCCTAAGGCCCATTTTTGACCACCACCCCCCCCACCAGACAATCCCAAAAAAATGCTTAAAAAATGGTCAAATTTCGTCAAAAAATTGTCAATTTTGGTCAAAAAAATGGTAAAAACACCCCAAGCACCCCCGGGTGCTTTTTTTCAAAAAAAACACCCCGGGGTGTGACCCCCCCGGAGGTCAAAAACCTCCACACCCGGGTGTGGACCCGCCCCCCCTGTGCCGTCGAAGGTCGGTGAGCTATGGTCTCATGCTGATGATACCACAGTTTACTCCACCGGAAACAAAATTACTGAAATGGAACTCGATCTCACCAACTACCTAAACATTTTAAATCAGTATCTGCACAAAAACTACCCTAAACTTTCAACAGAAAAATCAACAGTCACCACTTTTTTTCTCCTCATCGCAAGAGTTTAACTACCATCCAAAGGTGACCATAGACAACAAACTTTTGCCGCTAAACAAAAACCCCACAATCCTGGGTGTTACTTTCGATCCAAAACTAACTTTCAATAACCACGCCACCAACATAAACAACAAAGCATCCAGGCGCAACAACGTTTTCAAAGCCCTGGCTGGCACTAGCTGGGGCCAACAAAAAACAATAGTTACCTCCTACAAACAATAGTTACCTTCTACAAAGTAATAGGACGTCTAATTACAAACAATAGTTACAATTACAAACAATAGTCAATTACAAACAATTACAAACAATAGTTCTAAAATTACAATAGTTACAATTACAAACAATAGTCAATTACAAACAATTACAAACAATAGTTCTAATTACAAACAAATAGTCTAATTACAAACAATAGTTACCTTCTACAAAGTAATAGGACGTCTAATTCTCAACTGCGGAGCCCCAAATTAGTCACCCAATCTATCAAAATCTCATCTTCAAAAACTACAAACAACACAAAACACGGCTCTCAGAATAGCAATCGGCTGCTACAAAATGACCCAAGTGACCTGAGTGACCTGAATGACATGAATGACCTGAGTGACCCGAATGGCCCAAGTGAACCAAGTGACCTGCTTGACATGAATGACCTAAATGACCCAAATGACCAGAGTGACCTAAATGACCAAAATGACCTCAATGACCTAAGCGACCTGCTCTCTTAACTCACTTAATGGTTTCAAAATTAGGTATTTACTTATTGTTTAATAGTTACTCCACAAAAAAGCCAATGAAAATGTCTTAGTTAAAATTGATTAGAAGGGTTTTTAATAGTTTTACCGTTACTGGTTTAGCACTTACTGATATTAAAACAAATAACTGACGTTTTATTGGTTTTCATGTTTACTAGTTTTGGTCGTTTTAAGCAGGTTTTGTACTTACTGATATTAAAACCAATACGTGAGGTTTTAATGGTTTCCACTTTTACTTGTTTTTATCGTTTTAAACATAAATTATTTGATAAAACATAATTAGCATGCAATTAGCATGCAATTATTTCGGCAGTAAACAGACATAATAATATTATGTTCAAGACATAAAACAAAAAAAATAAACAGAAGAATGTTATTCAAAATTTCAACATGAGTAAATGAAACTTGGGGTCATTTGGGTCACTCGTCATTCAGGTCACTCAACCACTCGGGTCATTTGGATAACTCAGGTCATTCATGTCATTCAGATCACTTGGATCACTCGGGTTATTTAGGTCACTTAGGTCATTTGGGTGACTCAGGTCTCTTGGGTCAATTGGGTCATTCAGGTCCCTCAGGTCATTTAGGTCATTTGGGTCATTCAGGTTATTCAGGTCACTTGGGTCATTCAGGTCATTTTGGTCATTCAGGTCACTTGGGTCATTTGGGTCACTCATCATTCAGGTCACTCAACCACTCGGGTCATTTGGATAACTCAGGTCATTCATGTCATTCAGATCACTTGGATCACTCGGGTTATTTGGGTCACTTACGTCATTTTGGTGACTCAGGTCTCTTGGGTCACTTGGGTCAATTGGGTCATTCAGGTCCCTCAGGTCATTTAGGTCATTTGGGTCATTCAGGTTATTCAGGTCACTTGGGTCATTCAGGTCATTTTGGTCATTCAGGTCACTTGGGTCATTTGGGCCACTCGGGCCATTCAGGTCATTCTGGTCATTGAGGTCGTTTGGGTAACTTGGGTCACTCAGGTCAATCAGGTCATTCAGGTCATTGAGGTCATTCAGGTCACTTGGGTCATTTGGGTCACTCAGGTCATTTGAGTCATTTGAGTCATTCATGTCATTCAGGTCACTTGGGTCATTCATGTCACTCAGGTCATTTGTGTCATTCAGGTCATTCAGGTCACTCAGGCGAGTCATTAAATGTCATTCAGGTCACTTGGGTCCTTCAGGTCAGCGACCTGAAGGTCCAATGATTCCGGTCACTGGGGTCATTTGGTCAGCGACCTGAGGGTCCAGTGATTCCGGTCACTGGGGTCATTTGGGCCATTCAGGTCACACGGGTCATTCAGGTCACTCAGGTCATTCAGGTCATTCAGGTTGCTGGGTTCATTCAGGTCATTCAGGCCATTCAGGTTATTTGGGTCATTCAGGTTATTTGGGACATTTAGGTTATTCAGGTCACTTGTGTTTTTCAGTTCAATTGGGTTATTCAGGTTGCTCAGGTCATTTAGGTCATTCAGGTCACTCGGGTCATTTAGGTCATTCAGGTTGCTTGAGTCTTTCAGGTCATTCATTCATTCAGGTTGCTCAGGTCACTTGGGTCATTCTGGTCATTCAGGTCATTTAGGTTGCTTGGGTCATTCAGGTTACTCAATTCAATCAGGCCATTTTGTTGTTTGGGTTGTTGTTTGGGTTGCTCAAGGTTTCCAAGCTCGCGGGTCACTTGGGGCGCTCAGATTGCTCCTTTTCAGTCACTCAGGTCACTGGGCGTTTAAAAAAAAGGTTAAGGTTTAAAAGAATCAAAATATTGAAATATTTTTTTGTTCTGCTTAAAAAATTTTGTGTATTAAAAAATAAATTTTTCTACTTAAACAAGTGCTTAAATTCTAAAATGTGACTATTTGAAAAAAGTGGCAAAGTCGCACTTGTCAAAAATT
>JASAMX010003184.1:0-18624 GCA_030248175.1 Microlaimidae sp. YZB2_3 | reverse complement strand
ATGTGGTCTTCGTTAAGTTACGTATTGCTATTTAAAGTCTGCACGTCTCGCCGCAGTTTGAAAAAATTAGCCTCCATTTTTTGATAATACTCCATAAATACACTATGCGCTGCACAAAATTCTTTATATACTTCAAAAAGAGTATTTTTTTCTTTTTTTTTTTTTAGAGAAGATTTTACTAATAAACTCCGGACAATAAATAGCCCAGTGGGGTTTAAAAAATGTTTATTATAACTTGATTTTTAATATTAATTACTTTATTCACTGCATCAAAAATGGCATAATGTGCAGTTTGAAATCGTGGGTTCTATTTATTTATAGTTTAGTGATGTTTTTCGGAGCTCTGAGCTCCGAAGTAACATTCCGAGCTCCGCCCTATTTTTACACTAATTTTTATGAATAACTAAAGAGTGATGCCGTAGATTATTTTATTTTTCAAAATTTCAAAACTTATTTAAAACGGTAAAAATAGTGTTAGACATACAAATACAGTATTTTTAATTGTATTTCAAGCTTAAATAAGCTTAAAATCGCTCAATTAACGGCAGAGTTTCGGAATTGTTTTTGCTTTAAATGGCCAGTGCTTCGGAGCATTATGTTGGAGGGTAGGAACATCACTGTTAAACGACCAAGAGTCAAATATTATCTAAAATAATTTGAAATCTGAAATGTTATCTGAAATCCCTATCAGCAAAATAAAACTCAAATGATTGAAAAGATTTTAAAAAATTATAAAAAGTCTATAAAAGGTATGGCTTAACAAATTTAGTTTAAAAAAAGATAAAAATTTTTAATTAAAAAAAACTACGAGATCGAAAAATATTAAGTCTTTGGAATTATTTACATTTAAAATAAATAACAACGAAGGACACACGTTTACGCTGAAAACATAGCAAAAAAAAACTCGAAATATTATTATTTTTTTATTATATCATATTTTTGTTCATAAACAGCAGTAGATGTAATCGTTATGTACATATGTTTTGTGGCTAAAAAAGGGATCATATGTTTAAGTTGAAATTTAGTGTTTTTTTCGCTTAATATTTTTTAAAATCAATATAATTTAAATTACTATTACAGTTTTTTGAGCTTTCTAATAATATAATACGGCTGTTGCATTAATTTGGCAATTTTTGTTATCAAAAACCATCAGCAATGTCAAAGATTTTAGATTTACAATGTTCAACCTTGAAATCTTAAACGATCTTGGAGAAATGGTGGGTGGCACGTAGTTTTTATATGGCTGTCCCAAATATAAAAACATCAGTAATACTGTTTGACAAAAATCTTTTTATCATTCGCATGCAGTTTAAAATTAAAAATACGTGACATTTTATTGGTGTGACGATTTTTGGAAGTTCCTAGAAAATGGCGCTTTAAGATTTTTTTATTTTCAAACAGTGTTAATGTTAACGATTTTAATCGAATTTAAAATTATGTAAATTTTTTTTGTATGTAAATATAAATTTTAGTGTGTTTCTAATTATAGTAAACTCTTTTTTGTAAATAATAAAATTTTTATAAACGAATTTAGCTTTATAAATGCGAAATTTAAATTTTCACGATTTTAGCTAAGTCTGGAAAAAATAATTCACTATTCTTGTAACATCGTTGCATACGGGTTTAATTCTTTGCATTTTTTCAAAATCATTTAAGAAAACAAACAGTACCAACATTTTCAAGACAAAAAATGTAACAAATAATATTTGTTGCAATTTTTTAAGAATGTAATTGGTTTTCGATTACCAAATAAAGTTGAAAATTTTAGTTTTTTTTATAAAAATTAGAAAATTCGAATTTTTGTAAAAAATTTTGTAAAATTATTTTCCGAAAATTTGTTTAATAAGATTTCTAATGATTTATTTTTATTAGTTCAAAAACTTTATTAGTTTTTTTAAATTTCATAAACACGAAAAGAAATATTTGGGACTTTTAATTTTTGCGAATTATGAGATTATTTATATATTTTGGCCTCATTTCGACAGTTATTAGGGCAAAAAAACTACATTTTGTAAAAAATATGCCGAAACTTATGGATAAATTATATCTGGCTGACGTCCAAAATTAGAATGTAGACATGAGCGAACCAATTAAAATTGTGCGGTAATGACGTTTTTTTAAATAAATAAAATCGCAAATTTTTTTTTAATTCCACCATTTTCACAAAATATACAAAAATTTACCGACTTTAGCCCTTTAAAAATTTGCATTTGGGTTCCAAATTAAGTAATTTAATAATTAATTATTAAAATACAGGTTTTGATCTTTATTATTAAACCGCTTGAGTGAAAAATTTTAAATGATTTTGTTGTTAAATAGTCGATTCAATACTTCAATTATCGAGGTCAGCTAGATTTTATTTGCCTATAACTAGAATTTGTAATTAAGATTACCTATTATCATTATAACTTTTTTAATGACAGATGCAACTTTCCTTTTTCCACCTCACTAAAAATATACAAATAAAAGTAATTTTTTTGTTTTGTAATTTTTTTAGCGAAGCCGAAATCTAAACTCAAATCATTTTTTCTTTAGTGCTTAAAGTTAGCACTGTTTCCAACTCCAAGCTCCCGAGAATTTCCAATGGCTTCAAGTTTCTTGCGGAAAGCTTCAAAAACCTATATATATATATATATATATATATATATATATATATATATATATATATATATATATATATATATATATATATATATATATATATATATATATATAAATATATATATATATGTATTATTATGAAAGTTTGAGATTTATTGATTTATTTATTGTTGCGAGAAGCATGAAATATGGTCTCAAATAATTTTTTTAGCTGTTTTTCATGAAAATTTTTAATTAAAATCAAATAGAACAAACATTTTTAAAAATGTAAACTCAAAAATTACGTCAAAAACTCATTTTAAATAAATTCTTTTACTACGTTTTGTCACACACACCTAAAATTTAGATGTCAATGAATTGGTATTGAAAGTCTTTGATTTATAAAGAGCAATGCATCTGGATCGCAGCGCACTAGAAAATGTTTTTCATACAACTTCTTTTGAACTGCACAAAAATGAAACAATTTTAAATCTATAGTTCATTCTTTGTACTAGTTGTTTGGCGGGAACGGTTTTTTTAACTCAGCTGTATTTTTAAAAAAATAATCATTGTTTTTAATTTTTAGCTTTCTTCTTAATTTTGTTCGTCCAAAGTTTCCAAAAGCAAAAAACCAAAAGTTCGATTTTATTAAAACTTAGGGTGTTTATTGTTGAAAAAAACATCAAAGAAATTATCAAGATTGGATGTAATTTTTGTTTTTTGGATTATCAATAGAAATGGCTCGTCTACGATACCTGTTTTTAGCGCTATTTGCAATAGGTATAGTTTTAAATTAGAATTTTAAAGTTAAATAAGTGATAAAGATCGATGTTCTTATTTTAGTTAAACGTCATTCCTTTAACACGATCAAAATAATTTTAAAATTAAACGTGCAAATACGTTTTCGGTATAACTAACAAGTTTTAGCATATTTTCCGTTTGCATCGTATGCATCGTTTGTGCACCTTGCACTGGAACTCCGTTTATACATGAGGTATGCAATAAACATAGCGAGTCACCATAATGGATAATTACCGTATCTCCTACTTATCTTTCGCAGTATGCAGATCAACCGATCGAAATTTCCCGCGCTTTCGAGAGTTGATCTGCATACTACAAAAGATAAGTAGGAGATACGTAATTATCCATTTAGGTAACGCTTATGTATATTGCATACTTCATGTATAAACCGAGTTCCAGTGCAAGGTGCCTATAGCTGCGAAAAATGTTTAAAACAGAACTTTAAAAGGTCTAAAGGCTGGCTCATACTTATGACAAAATGTCCTTTGGACAAAGTCCAAAGGACTATTTCAGATTTCAGAAAAGCCAAAACGTTTTCCTTTGGAATGAATGCTAATAGTAGAATGACTTAGTATGAATGCTAATTAAAACTTGTCCTTTAAAGTCTAAAGTCTTTGGACTTTGTCCCTCGTACAAAGTCCAAAGAACGGTTTGCCGCTGTGTTTGTCTTTTGGGCAAAGTCCAAAGGACTTTTGACCTTTGGGACTTTGTCCAAAGGACGTTTTGTCATAAGTATGAACCAGCTTTAAACCGGACCGTGAATTTAGGCTTTACTTAATTGGCCCGAGCCGAACCGAGATTTTTAATACTCACAGGTCGGGCGCGGGGTTTTTTAAAAATAACCAAGTACAGAAAAAAGGAAACGGACCGGGCCGGGCCGGGCCGGGCCGGGCCGGGCCGGGCCGGGCCGGGCTGTCAAAACATCAGCTCGCTCAAAACATTAGTTCAAAATTCAACCAATCATTGTAGAGTTTCGCGGCTTCGAAAGAAACCAAAAGTTTTTGTTCTAAATGGTGGAATAAGAGTTTTGTAATAAATTTAAAATATAAAACCTGAATCTATGCCTGAAATATTATTTAAACAAATAAAACTTACATAATGTTTTGGTAATATATGCGCAGAAAATGGTTTATCCATAAAAGAATAGGGTTAAAAAACTTCGTATGCTTATTGGCCCGTCAATTAACGGCAATTTAACTACCTTCGGCTAAGTAAGCCGATTGTTAAAAAGGCCCTAATAAGCTTTTTCTGATACTTTTATAAAGTAAACATTTTTAAATAATTAACGATTTTTAAATATATCAGAAAAGTGGTTTTTTGATATACAAATAATTATTTTTTAGTTAGTAATTAAAATAAATATCTTCTATCAAATTGTTCTAAAATATTAGTATTTCCTTTTCAAACTTAAAAACTTTACGATATTTTTGCGAGAAAAAGCTAATTTTAACAATAATGACTGTTTTAACAACTGACTAGTTTTGCAGGTAGATGGATTATCATGCCGCTATTGGAGCGACCTCACATTTCGGCCATAATTCAATAATTAATGTTATAATATTAGATTTTTTCACTAGGCGCCTATTCAATTTATTTGGAAGAAACAATCGTTTTTAGGGCGAACTATTTAAAAACTACGATCGTTTGTTCTAATTTTTTTATTCTGCAAATATTACACATAGGTACGGGGTCTTTAAACCCATAAGCAGGAAACTTGGAGCCATTGATTTTTTTTGGGAACTTGGAGCCAAGAAGAATGGAAACTTAGAGCCCCTAAGAAAAAACTGGTTAAGGCTTAGATTTAGGCTTCGCTTAGGCTTAGGTACACGTTTTTATCGATTTTTATTTTTGGCTCCAAGTTCCCCACTTAGTGCTCCAAGTTGCTATTTTTGGCTCTTAATTCCAGCTCAAAGTTCCCTCGGTTCATCGACCCTAAATCCACAGATGTTCCAAAAGAACATTGGTTATCCCAAAAAAAAAATCAATAATCAGTTTAGTTATATAAGCGAAACAATTTTGAAATCTTATTCACATCATAATTTTTTGGTCCAAAAATGTTGTATAATATTCGTGATAACGTCATACATGTTTTTCTCCGTGGGAATAGTTGTGGCAGGATTAGCGGCAAAACAGGACTTGAAAATACAAGTGTGACTATGACTTTAAAAATTCCGGCGCCGGCGTGTTATTAGACAGGCACCGGCACGTTATTAGACAAATGTGGGCGTCCCTTTGTGTGCGCAGCGTTACTATAGGATTACTTTTCTTTGAAATAATGGATTTTGACCGGAGTGTTCTGACGCTTTATTTAATTTTCTTATAAGTGAATGAAATATAGTTCGATTATTGATATTTTTTCCTCTAATATTTGAGGCTCTGACCATTTAAAGTGGAAAGCGCTTTTCGGCTTCAAAAATTCGGACCTTCCAGGCTCCGGAGCACCGCCTCTTAAACGTCCAATATAGAGTCTTTTTTTCTGCTTTTAATTTTAATAATTTTGTGTTTTAGTAAAAAAGGAAGTGTGAGAACGCGAAAGGGAAAAGGGCAATCGACCAAAGTCACATAATAAATATCCAGGTGTACAGTGCGCTTGCAACTGTCGAATCACCTTTATTATAGGCAAAAAAAATCCAGCTGACCGGGAGATTTGCAGTATTGAATCGACTATTTAACAACAAAAACGTTCAAAATTTTCTACTAAAGCGGATTAATAACAAAGATTAAAAACTGTATTTTAATAATTATTTATTAAATTACTTAATTTGTAACATAAATGCAAATTTTTTAAGGGATAAAGTTGGTTAATCTTTGTATATTTTGTGAAAAGGTGGAATTAAAAAAATTCTGCGTTCTTATTCGTTAATTAAAAAAAACGTCATTACCTCACAATTTTAATTGGTCCCCTCATGTCTGCATTCTAATTTTCAGCGTCAGCCAGATATAATTCAACCAAAAATATATAATACTATATAGCCTTGAAAAATGCTCTAAGAATAAAGCAGGAAAAACGGGCGATTTTTCCCCGGGCGTATGTTTAGACAGAAAAGATGTGGACTAAAGCTAAAGTCTTCCAGGCTGAAATTAAGGGCGTAACCGCTCTCCGCCAGGAAGAAATAAACAATAAACCCGCGAGCGAGAAAAATTAAAAAAAAGTTTTCAGCGGTTATGTAACCAATTATCATTTAGTTGTGTCATGTGTTTCTCTACACGTGATATTTTCTCAACGAATGAGTGTTACTTTTTCACTCATCTATTTTCACCCTGAGAGAATTTATCTTTAGTCTGAGATGGACATTATGTGGACTATAGAAAACTTGCATTTGCAGCAAGATATAATTCAACCAAAAATGTATAATACTATATATTATATTAAGGAAAAATATGACACTCAGTCTCAGAAGCGAAACGATTTGGTGCCATTTTTTTAGCACTGCCATTAACTGTTGTGCGCATAAAATGGCAAAACAACTGTTCTTATTGAGGCATGTGTCGTGTAAATGGGCACTGCTAAAAATGTAGCAGTGTTTTTGCGCATATCCTAGCATGCTAACTCGAACGCACTGCATTTTGAAGTACACTGCACTTTTTTGGCAATCTTGTGCGCATATATGCGCATATACTGCACATAAAATAGCACAACCGCGGGAAACAAAAAAAATAAAGCCACTAAAAAACCACTACTTTGTTTGCACACTGTACACAAAATACAAATTTTTAGTATAGACATACAAAAATAAAATCCAATGCAATATATAAATAGATTTTTTTGTGTATTGCATTGGGTTTTATTTTGGTATGTCTATACTAAAAATTTGTATTTTGTGTACAGTGTGCAAACAAAGTAGTGGTTTTTTAGTGGCTTTATTTTTTTTGTTTCCCGCGGTTGTGCTATTTTATGTGCAGTATATGCGCATATATGCGCACAAGATTGCCAAAAAAGTGCAGTGTACTTCAAAATGTAGTGCGTTCGAGTTAGCATGCTAGGATATGCGCAAAAACACTGCTACATTTTTAGCAGTGCCCATTTACACGACACATGCCTCAATAAGAACAGTTGTTTTGCCATTTTACGCGCACAACAGTTAATGGCAGTGCTAAAAAAATGGCGCCAAATCGTTTCGCTTCTGAGACTGAGTGTCATATTTTTCCTTAATATATTATATAGTATTGTATATTTTTGATTTAACCATAATTTTTTGTTGGAAAACCGGGCGCAAAAATACTGAACGTACTTTTACTGAAGTGAACATCATACAGAATGGCCAATCATCTGCGCGCCAAGTATTGCCATGCAAATTAAACCACATCGTATAGAAATAGTTCTTTTTGTGAGTTTGGTCGATTTCCTGTAAAGATTCCTGTAAAGTGTAAAGATTCTAGAGAATTTAGAAAAATCAGTGTATAGCTTTTTTAACTTTTGTTTCCTCCTGCTTTTATTTTTATTTTCTTTTCTTGTTTTATATATCCTCCACATTTTTCTTCCTCTCTTTTTTTTACTGCTTTGCCTGCGCCTCAATTTTATTTCTTTTTTTGAAACGTAAAAAAACACAGTTCGTCTCTATTTTTTAATAAATTTTGGTGTAAAATTTATGTTTTTCTAAATAAAAATTTTTGGAAATACACTATTTTAATATTTTAAACAAAAACTTGGACAACTTTTAAGCTTTATTAGAATAGTAGTCATTTTTATGCCAATTTTCTTGTTTTCCACGTTTTATAGAAAAAAGTAAAACAAAAACTGTTTTTTAAACATCATTTTAAAAATTTTAATAGGCTTAAGTAAAAATACAGCGTTTTTATTGAAAAATTTTGAAAAAGCAACAAATAATTAAATTTAGGTTTTTTAGGGGGCGGCCTAGTAAATATTTTCTTATAAATTATTGAAACTTTAAACTCTAAACCAAAGTTTTGTATTACATCTTTAAGTCAAACTTTTTTAGTATTTTGTAGTCCGAATTAATGATGAACGACATAAATAACTAAAAAAGTCAAATTATTTTAGTATTATGTGGCTTTTAGGGGGCGTAAGACCACTTTAACTGTGAAAAATGTCAAAAGTGAAATTCATTAACAAAAACTAAAAAAGTCAAATTATTTTAGTATTATGTGGCTTTTAGGGGGCGTAAGACCACTTTAACTGTGAAAAAAGTCAAAAGTGAAATTCATTAACAAAATTGAAAAACAAAATTATTTAAAATAAAATTCAAACAAAAAATTACAAAAAATTAAATAATTTCTGCAAAACAGGTTTGCACTAATTGTTTTGCTTTTATAATCAATCATAAGTCACGAAAATAGGAAGTAATTGCAAAAAATAATTTATTTGTTTATTTGGTTTATTTGTGTCAAATTAAAAACTTAGTTTAGTTTAAACTATTTCGAAATTGTTTACTTAATGAATAGCTTAAAAATCTCTAAAAATCGTACAATACAAAAAAGTTTAATTTCATTATATTGCAAAAAAATCATCAACATAATGATAGTTTAAGCAATAGTTAAAATAATTTCAAAAGTTATGACTGATTTTAAATAGCACAAATTCCAAGATTAAAAAAATCGAAATACTTGTTTTTATAAATTAACTGTTTGACATGTTTTTGTTATATGATAGATAATTGTAACTGCGACTTTTTTGGCAATTTGGAAAATTTTATGCAAGTTTTTTGCTAAAGTATGTGAAATTCCTTTTTTTAGTGCTATCTTTGAACTATGCAAAAATTTAGCGACCACAAATTTTGTCAATTCAAACAAAACATTTTGCGTGGAAAATGTGTTTAATAGCAACAACTAAAATGTAAGGGTCATATAGACACCTTGCACTGAAACGCAGTTTATACATGAAGTATGCAATATACATAAGTGTCACCATAATGGATAATTACCGTACTCCTACTTATCTTTTCGTAGTATGCAGAGCAACCGATAGAAAGCGCGCGAAATTACCGTATCTCCTATTTATCTTTTCGTAGTATGCAGATCAACCGATAGAAAGCGCGCGAAATTTCGATCGGTTGATCTGCATACTACAAAAGATAAGTAGGAGTACGGTAATTATCCATTATGGTGACGCTTATGTATATTGCATACTTCATGTATAAACCGAGTTCCAGTGCAAGGTGTCTATATATGATCCACAAATTTTTAAGGATCATATGACCCTTAAAACATAATATTCGAAATATGTTTTACAATAAAATCTGCGCCTATAGAATTTTGTTGACTTTACCATTATATAGTACTACAATAAATTCAATTTGTTTATTTATTATAATTTATTTATTTATTATTATAAAAATTACAATGTAAATCACAAGCAACTTTCACTTTGCACTATCACTATACTTTATACAAACACATTAAATTTGGAATCTTTGCAGATAAACCTATGGCTACAGATCATCTTCTTTTAATTTGTTTCTTTATAATTTTATTTTATTTTTATTTATTTTATTAATATTTGCATAATGCAGGAGTAGTGAAGGCATAATTTAACATGCAATATAACCACATACCCCTTTAGAGTTTATATAAACCTTATGGGTTTATTAAAAACGGTACCCCCAATTAGTTATATTTATTAGTTATAATTATTTAAAGTAATCAATATTGCTTTTTTTAGGTTTATACATCATTGTATTTGAAATTTTTTTAAGAATACAATGATATCAAAATTGTTTTTGGATGGGTTAATATTTTATATTTTACAGAATTCTAACTTAATTAAACAACAAACTGTTAAATAGCCAAAATTCAGCATGACATTAAATTTTACAGTATTGACGAAAAAAACTTCTGATTTTTTAAATTTATCTTTTTTATATCTTTTATATCAACTTTCTTTAACCTGTTTATAGTAAGATGTTTTTTAAGCTTCTTTTAAAATGATTTTTAAAAAGCAATTCAATGTAATGTTTGCATTTAGTGGTAATAAACTTTGCACAAGACGACAATGTTGCAGATGAAAATTCAACAAGTGCTTCAAACAACGATGGGGAAAATGGTAAAAATAGTTGTGCTGATTGTTTTTGGTCCGTTTTTATGAATTCTTATTCATTTTTTTCACAAAAAACACACTAAAGCTAAAGTCTTCCAGGCTGAAATTAAGGACGCAACCGCTCTCCGCGAGGAAGAAATAAACAATAAACCCGCGAGCGAAAAAAGAAATTAAAAAAAAGTTTTCAGCAATTATGTAACCAATTATTATTCAGTTGCGTTATGTGTTTTTTTGCACGTGATATTTTCTCAAAGAACGAGTGGTTACTTTACCACTTATCTATTTTCACCCTGATAGAATTTATCTTTAGTGACTGCTAAATGCAAAAAAAATGATATTGAGCACAATTTTTGATTTTTTTACGATGAAAAATATTTGTTTTTATCGAAATTACAAATTAAATTTTTTTAAGCGCATTTGCTTGTTATAAAAATTTGTTATAAAAATCATACAAATAGTTTTTTCTCTAATTTTTATAAAAAAAATTGTTAAGAAAAGGTTTTAATTTTAGCAGTATAAAAACAGATGTATGTAATTTCATTCCTAGCAGTTCCTTTCTATTTCTGTCCGAAAATTTATTCTGACAGCAGTTGAGTTTATCAGTGATATTCCCCGGCTGTGTTTAAAGCGGCCGGAGCTCATACATACCCTTAAACCTTAGGAATTTTTTCGTCCAAAAACCGCTGCAAATCGGCAGAAGGTATTCTGCGTCAGTGCTGCACTTTGTTAAACTTCGCGTCCGGATCTGGCCGCCTCCGTCGAGGCGCGGAGTTTAACACAATGACGTGAAATTTCTTCTGGCTCACCATCAAAAGAGTTCCGGCACAAAAGAGTCCTGAAAAAAATCGCAGCTGGCACAAAAGAGTCCTGGCACAAAAGAGTCCCGGCACAAAAGAGTCCCAGCACAAAAGAGTCCCGGCACAAAAGAGTCCCGGCACAAAAGAGTCCTGAAGAAAATGCGTTCATGCGCGCAAGCGCTGCGACCGCTGAGGCACAAAAGAGTCCTGGCATAAAATCAATATTTCAGGGCTGACATACAATGCTCACACCTCAACTGTCTTCCAGTTTATGACCTATTTCAACACGTCATTACTGTGACCCAATTAGTCAGTCAAAAACGTAGTAAAATACTCGTACTATAGATGTTTTTTGGGGGGATAGGGGGTCCACTCCCCTCCCTAGAGCCAAAATTTTGGACCCTTCCCCCTAGAAAAAATCTAGGGGACCCTCCCTCCCCCCAAAGCTCGAGAGCCGTCCGGCCTGACTCCCCGCCCCACCCTAGCGAGGCTGACTCCCCTCCCCCCTCCTGACTAATTTGGAAGTATAGTTCTTTATTTACTGTCCAAAAACAGTTTTTTAGTTGAAAACAGTGTTTAAATACACTTTTTAGGTCTAAATAGGTTTTTTTGCTATTTAAAATTCAATATTAGACCTAAAAACGCCTAAATTATTGATTTTAAAAAACTTTGTTAAAAAATCGAACCCCCTGACCCCGCTCTAAAATTCTACATCAACAACAGTACATCAACAACAGTGCTGATAGGGTATTAGGCGGCAATATGGAATATCCATCGCCGGCCCGCTTCAGTTATAAAAAAAAATCTCGCACCCGGGGTCGACCCCCCTAAAAAGCCAGGGGGGTCCGGACCGCCTGGACCCCCTCCCCTTAAGAATTTTTTGCCTTCCACCCGGGAGTGGACCCACCCCCTAGCGGATCCGACCAAAAACATCTATGCTCGTAACTGTGACTCTTTTTATATCTTAACACACAAATAATCTAAACAAAATGAGTCAGAGTCACGTTAATTTAATACTGATTGGGACTCTTTGCGTCAGAATACTAACGAACAGTAAATTTAAAAAAAATTGTGCTAAAAGTTTTTTTTTAAAGTTGTTATTTGTTTGGGGAAAACAAATGTTTATTCCAATAATTACGGTTTTCAATTCTTTCATTAGCGGGCTGGAGAAAAGTTACAAGTTGTAAAACTCCATCGGAGGCATGCTTAGAAACACCTAGGAGGAGGAAAGTAAACCTACCCGAAACACCTAAGAGGAGGAAAGTAAACCTACCCCAAAAAACAACCTCAAATGTTTGTAGCAGGCAGAAAAAACCACTTTCAAGTTAGATAAAACTTCTTTGTGAGCAGTTTTAATTTTTTTTAAAGCAGGTAAGGTAGATAAATTTAAATAGGGCAGATATACTCAGGAAAAGGTCATCAAGTTGGAGTGATGGTTGGGAACCAAGATACGACTTTCGCCAGTATCATAAATTTCTTATTTTTTAGCGTTCGCTTATATTTTTTACCTGTTGTTGTTTGTATTTTAAATGTACGTATTTGCGTGTCACCTGTGAAAAATTGATTTTATGCCAGGACTCTTTTGTGCCGACCTCAGCGCTCGCTGCGCTTGGGCGCATAAACGTATTTTCTCCAGGACTCTTTTGTGCCGGGACTCTTTTGTGCCAGGACTCTTTTGTGCCAGCTGCGATTTTTTTCAGGACTCTTTTGTGCCGGGACTCTTTTGTGCCGGACCCATTTCTTCTGCGCATTTGCAGCGGAAACTATCCCAAAGGGGTAATTAACCCGTTTCCCGTAATGGCCTTTTCCCCCGTTACAACCGTGAAACCTACGTACGACAAAGATAAAACCATCGTTTCATGGTGGTGGTATTTTTGTATAACAAATCTTGTACGTAAACCTTATCGCGGTAAACTCTACGCATACCTATGTCGTACTTCTTCATACATAAATTTTTTTGCGCGAATAGTGCCCAGTGAGGGAACAACTTGAAATAATTAAAGCTGCACGGTAGCAATATGCAAATTTTTGTTACATGAAATATCCTACGTTATACACTGTATCCGTGAGAAAAATCTGCATATTGCTACCGTACAGCTATAACCATTTTAATTTGCTCGTTCACTAGGCACTAAACGGGCAAAAAATTATGAATAACGGAAGCACGACATAGGTCATACGAAAGTTTCATGGTTGTAACCGAGGAAAAAGCAATCACGGAAACTGGTTAAGTATCTTAAACCTCCGGAGCTTCAATTTAAGTCCTGGAGCTTTGCAGCCCGGAGCTTTAAGTGAGGAATTTTACCGACTGAAACTGCGAGCTAGCACAACTACTTTGACCAGACGATCAGAATGTTACCACCCAAAAAATTGATAAGGAGCAAACTGATGCGACAGAAAATTCCGGAACTGAGACTAAACAAACTGGAAAAAGAGAAGGGTACATTTTGTACCCGTGGCCTGTTGTGGTCTTTCCCGGTTTAATAGTGATGGTTCTTGTTCTATTGTTGGGCTTGACTCTGGGACATTTATACGAAAGAAAACAGTCTACGGGGGTATTGAGATCCGATGAGGCAGGGACTTTAATATAGATTGGGCTATTGTAAATTATTAGGCTTAAAATAAATATAGGAAATGACAAGTATCTAAAGCTTTACTTTTCTAAAATCACTATGATGGACGCCGTTTTCGATTTGAACGGTACGGGGTTTTTAGAGCCACAAGCAGAGAATTCGGAGCCATCAAATTTTTTTTGGGAACTTGGAGCCATGAGCAATAGGAACTTAGAGCCTTTAATAAAAAAATGGTTTTGGGTTAGATTTAAGCTTCTCTTAGGCTTAGGTAAACGTTTTAGCGATTTTTACTTTCGGCTCCAAGTTCCCAACTTATGGCTCCAAGTTCGCTACTTACGGCTTCAAGTTGTTGGCTCCAAATTTCAGTTCCAAGTTTCTTGGGCTCCGTTGACCATAAATCATTTAAACATCGTTTTAAATCTAAGTTGCAAAAATAAAACGGGAAAAACGTCTTCATAATCCTGCCTTGTTGTTCAGAAAAATTTTCTAATATTGTTATTTGGTCCGGGTCATACTTCGCCCAAAATGACCAAATGACAAAAACAAAAAAATACAGAGAAGGTATAAATACACTTTTACGTAAAACTCTAAAAAAACCTGGCTAAATTAAAAGTTTGGATTTTTTTATGTTTTGAATAAAATAAGAAGCGAGCTTAATACTGTTGGAAACGTAATTCTTTTTTAAATAAATCCAGTGTGTTTATAAACTAAGTTTTATTATTTAATATAAAATAAACATTTTCAATATTTATTAGTTTCTTTTGGATTTTACCACATATTACCTTGAAAAACACGTGCACTTTATTAGTGGGCAATGGCGGAGCGGCCGCCACCTCTTTAACGGCCGTTTTTATATTTAATGGCGAAGGGGCGGTCGGTTCTCCTGGCTGGTAAAACTCTCGAATTTTGAGATAACCACTCAAAAAATCATGTTTACAGAAATCTTTGACACCAATTTTTGGCACTCGCCACTTTTTTCAATTTATAGTTGTTTTTAACATATGCAATTAAGTTATACATATACACGTTCTTATTTAAAACATGGCAATTTTAAGATTGTCAAAGGTTACTGTGACTGTGAGCATAATTTTTTAATAACCAATCCTTCCTACTATAAAAAAACTTGGGTTGTGTAATTTGTTCACCGAATAAACAATCAATATCATATGGTTTAAATTTTTAAGTTAGTGGCCAATTGCGAATCCCAGATGCTAAATTAATAGACCATCCAACATTTCTATACTCTTCGGACTATTCCACATCTTAAACATACTGCTGAGGGAAAACCGCCCCATTCCCTGCTCTATTTATAAAGCATTTTTATGGCTAATTGTAGTTAGTTAACCTTGTTGTTATTCATTGAAAGACTGCACAAGTACTACAGACCAGCTGTAGTCTTGTTTTACAGCTGCTTTAAATATAAATACATAAAAAAGAAGTTAATGTTCACTATGTAATATTCAACGTGTGTATAATATTTTATGCCTTTAATATATTGATATTAAAAATTTTATATATCAATATTTATTATTATCATTCTTCATCACTGGAACTGCTGCTGCTTGAACTACTGCTGGATTTTTTATGTTTGAATCCTTTAGCACCTAAAAATATTGATGTAATAATATTGATGTTTGTTAATATTGTTATACGTTGTATTTGGTGGCGCATTTAGTGCTGAGTAACGTTGGCTTTGCGAAGTCTGTTTTATGCAAAATGAATAAAAATTAAATATTACAAGATAGCACTGGACTGCTGTTAAATGCCAAAAAAAACCACACATTGAGTGCCAATCGACCAAAGTCACGTTAGGAATAATTTGCATATACGATTTGATTAAAAAGTGCGGGTGCAACTGTCGAATCACTTTAATTTTTTGTTGGAAAACCGCACAAAAACTGCTGAACGTACTATTATTGAAATAAACACCATACGGAATGACCAATCAGCTGCATGCCAATTATGCTTATGCAAATTATTTCTTACGTGACCTTGGTCGATTGTCAATGCTAACAAAGGTCTAAGTACTAAGCGTTATGAATCCAACATCACACTTAACATTGATTCAACAAAAAAATGCGCATTGTTAGTGCACATACGAATAGATTGTGTAATTTAATAAAAAAAATACGTACGTTTATTTTATGACCCATCATCCTCCCATTACACCACTTCTATCATTCTTATGTTTAAAAATTTCATTTTTACTTTTATTTCATGCCTTACCTTTATACTTAAAACCTTTCTTTTTTACTTTTATTTCATATCTTACCTTTATGTTTAAAACCTTTCATTTTTTACCTTTATTTCATATGTTACCTTTATGTTTAAAACCTTTCATTTTTTACCTTTATTTCATATGTTACCTTTATGTTTTAAACCTTTAATTTTTTACCTTTATTTTATATCTTACCTTTATGTTTGAAACCTTTCATTTTTTTATGTTTTCCCATTTTATGACCCATTGCACCGCCTCCCATCCCGGGGATCATTCCGCCCATCCCGTGACTTCCGCCAAAGTAACCGCCTTTACCGTGCCCACCTTTGTAACTCTAAAAAATTATAATATTACTACTGTCTCAACACCCGTTGTGGTAATGTTTCAAAAATATGACGCCTTATAAATATGAGTTCTAATGTAACACTGGCGAGCGACAGTGTAACGCGGAACGTAAATCAAAAAGATAGTGGGACTGGAGATTACAGGTTCAAGCAAGTCCTGTATCGCTCCTTTTTTAGCCAAAGTTTTGAATTCTATTCGGCCTCATATTTTAATTAATTGGGTTATTATAATTAGCCGCTTTATTTTCTAATCTTATTTTCTGTTTTAAACGAATGTTTTTAATTAATATGTTTTTAACAACTAGAGATGAGTGTTTTTATATAGTTTAGAACAGTTTAAAATGTTAAAAAAGATCACAAATAATAAGATTTAAATAAAAATTATGGACCTATCTAGCATTACAAAATTTTGGGTCCGCGGTCCCGCCGCGAAATTAGAATTCGTTATGAAACCAATAATTTTTACCAAATTTTTTTCGGAAACCGGAGATTAAACAACAATATGAAAACAATTTCAATTAGTTTTTTCAACTTCTGACCATTATTTAGAGCTATTTTAGGCATTTTTAAAGTTTTTCATATGTAAATTTATTTCAGTTCACCAGAAAAAAAAATTGTAATGCTTTAATATAATATAAAAAAGCACGTCAAAATTTCTCAAATAGATGTTTTATTATTTGTAGTATTTCTAATTTCAAAAATAAATAACAAAATGCATTTAATTTGAGAGGAACTTTGTTCCGTGGTGGGACCGCCGAACCAATTTTTGTAATTCTAGGTAGGTCTATTGCAAAAAAAGGCAGCATATGATTGCATTAAATCTCGAAAATTAAATCACTTAACGTGCTTCAAACCAAATTTGCAATGAGACTACAAATTTTATTTTGGCCCATTTTTAAACAATTTATAGTTTCAAGAAATTTAATTTACGTCAAATTGTGTAAACATTTTATAAATAAAGCAAAAAAAATTTTTTTGGGAGTAATCGACCAAAATTTTTTGGGGACTCAAGAAAATGCACTTTTTTGTTTTTAAAAATATTTTCCTGAACCACAAAACTTAAATACCAGAATTAAGAGATTTTTTTAAAATTAAAATTTAAAATTTTCGCAGGTAGTTTAAGTTTAATACGTTTTTACAAAAATTAAACTAAATCGCGATTTCCAAATTTTTAATTAATTTGTGAAAAAATTCTATTTTTATTTCAGATGACACAAACAAAATTCACCAGAATAATCATGACTAGTAAAGTCCTGTTTTTGTGATTCTTTATTAATAACTTATGTTGTCATGCTGTTTTACTACAAGGATATGCTTTCGATTTTATGCAACATAACTGTTGCAAAAAATCAGAATCATAAAGTTAATTGTTTTTAAATCTTGAAATCTCTAAAAATTCTCAAATTTTTTATCGGGACGCATTATTTACTAATCATCATCCAATTAAAATAAGAAATTTTAGGGATGACAAAAAAATAACAACTTAAAAGTCAACTTTATCGCCATTGCACCGAATTTTTAAACACACAATATAATGATTGAAAATTAAAGAAACTATGCTATAGCTACTGTTGTGATAGTTAGCCAAAAATCAAAGTAGGTAGTTAAGTAGGTAGTTAACTACTTTGAAAATTATAAGTAGGTAGTTAAGTAGTTAATTTAAATTACAAGTAGGTGGTAAATAGGTAGTTAACTACTTGAAATTTTTGAACTAGGTAGTTAAGTATTAAGTAGTTAAGTAGGTAGTTAAATAGTTAATCCTTCAACTAAACATATACTTGCCTTAGTAGAAATAAAAATTTTTAATGTAAAAAAAAACACTCAGTCATACCTTTCTTTAATAATTAACAATATCCATATTTTATCGGTTTTTGCTAATTCTTTATGCTTAGCAATATTTACATAACGACTGGACAGATAATATAATATAGTTTAAATTCAAGAAGTTGTTTACAAGCAAAAATACTTTATTGTTAAGTTAACATGTTTTGCTGACGTATTTTGCAAACTTATTTTAAAAAGTTTTGTATTTTTTACCCATTTTATTGTATAATGGTGTGATGGGTTAGAGTTCGCAAATATATCTAAACATCAATGTTTTTAATTAGGTTCATAAACTATATAGCACCTTGTAAATAAAATCATTGTTGAGTGGCGAAATATGGATTTTTATTTAAGACTCACAGCATGTGCAAATTACTGTAGATTACTGTACACGTTGTTACATTTTGTTTCAAACAGCTGTGAGTTTATCGTAATATCGCCCGCAGATATTAATTGTTTGTGTAAAACTAACTATATTTGACTGCCTAATTTC
>JASAMX010003183.1:0-31936 GCA_030248175.1 Microlaimidae sp. YZB2_3 | reverse complement strand
TTCAAAAATTTAGGGTATTTGCATAGTTTATTAGCAGTGTCTCCTTAGTTTTTAATTCTAGGAATATAGAGAAGTTATTAGAATTTTAATATTGGTTATTATTTTAACAAATTTTAAAAATTTTAATTAATCCTAATTAAGATGATTTTAGAAAAAATAAATAATTTTACAATATAGTTTAAAATATAACGCATATAATTTTAACGAGTTTTAGGTATAATACTCGTTAAAAAAACAAGATAACCTCTTACATTGAGTGAACAAACGTTTTTGTAAAAAATTCGCAAAATTTTTTAATGATTGCAAAACAAATTCAAGCTTTAAAATTAAGGAAAATCGGTGCAAATATATTTAAGAATGTTATTGTTAGTATAAATTTAGAAATTTTGCTGAAATTTTAATATAAAAATTTTATAAACTCAAAAATATTTTTTTGTACATATTTTCAAGCTTAATAACTAGCCAGAATCTTACTTAACGAGAAAAAACGAATAATTGAAATATTACAAAATTTACCAAACACGTAAAGCAAAAAGTACAAAGCCTATATCAGCCATTTTACCTACAAATATCGAACAATGGAAAATATTTAAATACCACGATTGGATGGCTGATATAGGCTTTGTACTTTTTGCTACATCTTGGTAAATTTTGTAATATTTCAATTTTTCTCGTTAGTGTTTGGCTGTTTTGTTGTATTTTTTGGGGGTTTTTATTATTTTTTCGTTTCTTTTTATTTTTCTTAATATATTTGCCGATTTTCTTTTTTAAGAATTATTTTGTTTGGCCTTAATTTTGCGATTTTAAGTTTGTTCCTCTGTAGAGGTCTATTTTCTTATTTTTTCAGATTATACTAACTCGTTAATTATATTATATTTTAATATATTGTAGATTTTTCTACTTTTTTTAATTATTTATTTAGATTATTATTTTTGATTGGTTTTCTCAGTCATATATATTAATCTTCTCTATTCCTTCTAGGAGCCTGCTAATAACTATGCAATACCTATTTTTGGACGAATCCCACGTAAAAAAATATTTGCATAAGCATGGTTGGTATGCTGATATAATGTTTAGTTCAGTAATAGTGTGGTTAACAGTTTTTGCGCGGTTTTTCAACAAACAATTTTAGATGCTTCTACAGTTGCGAACGCACTTTTCAACCAAACCGTACGTAAATTATTTTTTATGTGGGGTTTATCCATTTTCAAAAATTTAGGTATTTGCATAGTTTATTAGCAGTGTCTCCTTAGTTTTTAATTTTAGGAATATAGAAGTTATTAGAATTTTAATATTCTGTTATGTTATCGTAAAACAAATTTTAAAAATTTTAATTAATCCTAATTAAGATGATTTTAAAAAAAGTAGAAAAATTTTACAATATAGTTTAAAATATAACGCATATAATTTTAACGAGTTTTAGGTATAATACTCGTTAAAAAACAAGAAAATAGACCTCTTACATTGAGTGAACAAACGTTTTTGTAAAATTCGCAAAATTTTTTAATGATTGCAAAACAAATTTTAAGTTTCTAAAATTAAGGAAAATCGGTGCAAATATATTTAAGAATGTTATTGTTAGTATAAAATTAGAAATTTTGCTGAAATTTTAATATGTAAGTTTTAAAATTAACCCCAAAATATTTTTTAATATATTTTCAAGCTTAATAACTAGCCAGAATCTTACTTAACGAGAAAAACGAATAATTGAAATATTACAAAATTTACCAAGATGTAGCAAAAAGTACAAAGCCTATATCAGCCATCCAATCGTGGTATTTAAAATATTTTCCATTGTTTGAATATCTAAGATTGGAATGATATTTCCAAATTTCCAGAAAGACATCACTAATATCATGGCACAATAAAACTAATGCTCCAACCAAATGGTGCCTAAAAAATTAAACAAGACTCATATTTAATTTTTTTAAATTAAGATCTAAAATTAATTAAATTAAAAAAAAACAAATTCTTTTCAATTATATAAAATCGAGTTAAAAGAATATAACGTTAAAAATATATCAAAAATAAAAAAATACACTGTATTTTCTATAAGGCTGCGTGCCATTTATTTTCTTAAATTTTTAATTCCGGCGGCCGTAGGCCGCCGGGTATTATCTTCAGATGAGCAAGTAAGTAAGTAATTAGAGTAAGTAAGTAAGTAAGTAAGTAAGTAAGTAAGTAAGTAAGTAAGTAAGTAAGTAAGTAAGTAAGTAAGTAAGTAAGTAAGTAAGTAAGTAAGTGAGTAAGTAACTTCTTAACGCTTTCTTTGATTTTGAATAAATCGGACCGAATCACCTCTATATAAGTTGAAATTTGAAACATATATAGAACTGACAACGGAGAATCGATTGATAGTCACGAATTTGTGATCTGACAATTTGTGCGGTCGATCATGACGTATGCAAATTTTATTTAAAACAATTATAACTCGCTTGAATAAAATCTATATGACTTGAAATTCGAAACATAGATACAACTGACAACTAAGAATTGATTGATAATCACGATTTTGTGATCTGACAAATTGTACGGTGGATCATGACGTATATGCAAATTTTATTTAAAACAATTATAACTCGGCCGAATTACTTCTATATAAGTTGAAATTTGAAACATATATAGAACTGACAACGGAGAATTGATTGATAGTCACGAATTTGTGATCTGACAAATTGTGCGGTCGATCATGACGTATATGCAAATTTTATTTAAAACATTTATAACTTGGCTGAAGAAAATTAAAATGACTTGAAATTCAGTACATAAATAGATAGAACTTGTACGGAGAATCAATTGGTAGCGATGTTTTTTTGATTTAATATTGGTGCATTAAAGGTAAATGAGATTTACAGTTAGCAAGCTTATACCGTGAAGCAAAGCCAATAACACGGGTCTTAAGTTTGCTGGTCTTTTTTAACGAACATATATAACCGACAGCGGAGAATGGATTGATAATCACGATTATGTGATTTGACAAATTGTGCGGTCGATCACGACATATATGCAAATTCAAAGATAATCTTAACGGCCGCCGGTTACAAGACAAGACTTGAACTAGTTTAAATAAAAATCGTAAAAGAAAAAGATAGTTTTTGACCCGGATTTTTTTGTTAAGTTTTTTGGTGTGATGAGAATATTATTATCATAGTTACATTAAATTTTGAGTAAAATTTAAACTATTTTAATCTTTTACTTTAAAAAATCCAGCCTAATTTGATGGTTTTTAAATTCACCTCTTCACAAAAACTTAATAAAAAAACTAAAAAAAAACACAATTTAGTCTTGTTTCGGTAAAATATGATGACCTACATGTAAGTAAAGCAAAAAAATTATCTCAAATACTAAAAAACACCCTAATATACAATACACAAAAAGTATTCTGTTAAACAAATTTAAGGGTTAACATCTCGCAAACGGATCAGTTAATAGACAAATGTCTATTCATATAACTCTGAAATACTCATTCAAAAATTTTTATTAGATATTAACGCAGCAAAGCTGTAACGTGGCTACTGTACGGTAAAAAAATTATATTAAATAATTGATTTGTATTACTGTTGTTGTGGACAAAAAAGACCAATGTTAACATTTTTAGCGGCCCGGCCGAGATTTTTTTTAAACATATATTTTTTTTAATTTAAGCAAAATGAATTCTACATAATACAATTGAAAAATAATTTTGCTCTATTATTTTTGAAATGCAAATGCAATTTTTTTACTAATTTATATTTTCATTATTGCTCAAGAAATTTAACTACATTTTTATGTTGATTAAATGGCATTTTTGAAAAAAATAAGGAGATAATATTCGCCCGATTCAAAGTTTAAATAATTTAGAGTCTTTGGTACCAAGGACACTAAAGGCTGGTTCATACTTATGTAAAAACATCATTTGGACAAAGTCCAAAGGACGTTTTTACATACGTTTATGCGCTGTGTTTATCCTTTGGACTTTGTCCAAAGGACGTTTTTACATAAGTATGAACCAGTTTTAAGAGTTGAAACTGGAGCCAAACGCTGGAAACTTGGAGCCAAAAATGGGGACCTTGAAACCGAAAATGTGAAACCGCTAAAACTTTTTCGTACGCCCAAGCCAGTAATAAGCCTAACCCCAAACCATTTCTTTACTTTCGGCCCCCAGTTATGATTTTAGCAGTTCCAAGTTCCCAAAATTGTTCGCCGGCTCTACGTTCCCTGCTAAAGACTCCAAAAAACCCGTACCGTTTGAATGATTTATGTCCCAAGTTGTTTTTTTTTCAAAGACTTTAAAAATTTATAACACATACCTCAGGGCATAAGAAATCAGCATTAAACAAATTGTTATAATATGATGAAAAAGCATTATCCAAAAATCTTTTTTGACGTTATCCAAGCAAATGGTGGCATAAATAGAATGTACATAAAAACCCAACTGCATAGTGTACATAATATAGACGTCCCAATTTACAGCTGCCTTGTTATCGTAAACTAAAAACGAACACTTTACTAAACAGAAAAATTTTTTTAAGAGGGAGATTTTGGCACCAAAAATAAATTAATTAACAATAAAATTAAAAGAAAAAATATATGCATAATTTCAAGTTAATTATGATTATAACAAAGCTATAAATAAAAAGTATGGAATGACCAGAAAAATACAAATTAATTGTATAATTAATTATATAGCAAGATAAATACACAGAGAAAGTATATTAAATATATATTTATTTTTCAATTTATAAAAAATATGTTTCGCCCCTTAGCCTAGACATATTTTAAAATACAGTATTTTAATTTAACTTTTTAAAAGTCATTAAATAAACTCCTAATTTTATCGTTCTTTAAAAACAAAATGTCTGCGGTGAACAAAAATAATATTCTAATGGGTAATAAATATATTGATTGTAAATTTGTTTGTAAAAAAAACGCCAAAAATAAATAAACAAGGAATTTTGTAGTATACCAAAAACATAAATAAAAAGTATACATTTACATACAAATATATATTTTGGCAGCTACTTATTAAGAGCAAAAATATACCGAAAAACGTAGTTTTTTTATAAAAAATAGCGCCGACGTTATTATGACTTTAGAAAACTTTCTAAATAGCCCATTAAAATTGCACACTACTTTGTTTTATGCCTTTATAATGGCCTATTTCCATCAATTGCGTAAATTCAAATAAAAGAAATTAAAAAAAAATTATCTATTCATGCAAATTTTGTAAAATTTAGTAATTAACTTATATCAAGAATGCCATAAGAGTAGAGAACGTCGATTTTTTGTTGTTCTAATTATACGTAGATTATTCCACATTGTAGATTTTTCATCATGTAAGAAATCTATTAAGAACTGTGAAATAATCTACAGTTTGTGGAATAATCTACAATTTGTTGAATAATCTACATGATAATTTTTTCTACGTAATTTTGTAGATTATTCCACATGTTAACCAATAATTTGCAAACAAAAAAACTGCGAACGTAAAATCTTTGATGAGGTTTTTTTATACGTAATGTTGTCAAATATTTAACGTTTTTTTTTTGTTGAATCCGACGTATAAATTATTTTACATGTTAAAACATAAAATATTTCGAATAATTTGAATTATTCAACAGTATTATAATTATATAAAAATATTTATCTATGCATTTTGCGTTTACAATTTTTTACTTTGCAAACTTCGAACTGAAAAAAACTGCGAATGTAAAATCCTGAGGTGTGGTTTTATCCACTTAATGTTGTCAAATATTCCAGATTTTTGGTTGCATCGAGAAATAAGGGGGTAAGACAAGGTAATCATATTAAGGTTGTCCCAACAATTCACCTTGTAAATGCGTTAGCGCAAAGCCGGAACATATCACAACATAAGCATAATGTTAATGTCAATTGATTAAATTAAACGGTCCAGGCTGTTAAGTGTAAGCGCCACCTGGGCCGATTAGACAATAGATAGTGTATAGTTAACTACAACCTGCCCTGTGTTGAGTCATTTTGATATTTTTAATCAGTTAATCAACTGCTGTCGTTTTTGAATAATAATAATGCAGAAGTATGTATATAAATGTTTCGTATTTATGTTTTTTTACACAAACCAATTATTATTACCAAGGATACGGGGTCTTTAGAGCCACAAGTTGGGAACATTGAGACATCGAAATTTTTTTTAGAACTTGGAGCTACGAACAATGGGAACTTGGAACCTTTAAGAAAACATTGTTTTTGACTTAGATTTAGGTTTCGCTTAGGTTTAGGTAAATGTTTTAGCGATTTTTATTTGCGTCTCCAAGCTTCCAATTTACGGCTCCAAGTTCCCTTTTTATTTTTTTTCCTTTCTCCAGGCTCCAAGTTACCTTTCCCTGCCTGCACCCCGCGCCTAAGCCCACCTACCTAAGCCCCCTGCCTAAGCCCTCCCCCCGCCTAAGCCCCCGCCTAAGTCCCCCAGCCTAAGCCCCCTAAGCCTAAGCCACCCGCCTAAGCCAAAGCCTAAGCCTAAGCCCACACTTCAACCTAAACCTAAGTTTTAACATAAAACCTAATTTGACCCTAAGCTTAGGCCTATGCGCCGAAGCCTAAGCAAAAACTGTCGTGGGTGTCAATTTGTTGGGGGTCAATTGTCGCGACACCTTCTATTCCGGTATCGGCCAAATTTTTCAATAAATTCGGCTATCTAAAATTTTCAGCGCCTGGTTATTTTCGCTTCTACTTTGGGTCGTCACAGAACTGATTAAATTTAAATTTATAAATGTTTTATAATTGGTCTGAAGAAGATAGAATATTAAATTTGATATAGATACATTTTGTATTAAAAGAGTTGTGCATTCAGGAATTTGATTTATGTCAGTGCTTTTTTAAATAAAAAAACGTATAATATGGTGTTAGAACAAGTCTTTCTCCAAGTATTTTCTGAAGATGAACATTTTTACGGAATTCATTCGCTCATTTTTTTGTTATTTTAAATCAATAAAAAAGTTTTGTTGTTCTCGAGGACCAGTTGTGTGTGTGTGTATAAATGTAAAAAGTCTTACCATCCCAAAGAGACATGGGTTCAGCCCATAAATTGTAATTCTTGCTGATCCAGAGCACACTAACTGAATAACACCAACTCATCGAGTAAAACAGCATTTTCCACATGTTTTCTGGAATTTTACTCCGCATCTTTGGTGTGGGTTTCAGCTTGTCAACATAGGGCTAAACAACAAAACAAGATAATTTGTAATCATAACACACATGCGGCATATTTAAAAACATAACCGCATAGGTATGTAAAATTTAAAAAAATTCAAATATATTTGTCAAAATACATTTACCTGAAAAACCATTTTTGTTAATAGAAGACGAAGGCCAGTGAAAAAGAAGGCGTATGCAATTATAAAGAAAAAAAATCCTGGCGAAACTTGAATATATTCCATTGTTTCGGCCCAATAGGAGCTTAAAGTTAGTGTGGGAAGGTATTTGGACTTGAATCGTCGCCAGTATTCTTGTAGAGACCAAACAGAAAGGCGGATAAAAGTCACATAGTCCACTATGGGAACTCTCAGTACCGGATCATCGCCGTAATTTGTAAAATTCCCCATTTTCGGCAACTAAATTTTCACAGCTAAAATATGGGTCCGCTTCGTTTTAGTCCCGCTTCGTTTTAGTCCCGGAAAAAAATCACTGCGAGCTTCGTTTCAGTCCCGCTTCGTTTTAGTCCCGCTTCGTTTTAGTCCCGCTTCGTTTTAGTCCCGCTTCGTTTTAGTCCCGCTTCGTTTGAGTCCCGCTTCGTTTTAGTCCTGGCGGAAAATGCGTTTATAAACTAGTTCCTGCTACGTTGCTTCGTTTCAGTCCCGGAAAAAAACGCTGCGAGCTTCATTTCAGTCTTGGCGAAGTCATTTTTCCGCGCAAGTCATTTTTCCGCAATATTTGGTTTTATACAAAGACCTTTGTACTACAATTTTCTAAGCTTATTTGATTCATTTTGCATTGATTTAAGAATTTTAGGATTTTTTTTATTTATTTAAACTATTTTTAGTTTTTTAACCCGTTTAGTTTACTGTAATTAAAGGAACACTGTCACAAATCAAATTTCTATAACGCCCTGAATGGACTACTCTTTTAATACAAAACCTTAATCTTAATGTAGACGTCAAAACTATTTTTAGTTTTTTGGCCCGTTTAGTTTATTTTAATTAAATGAGGACTGTCGCAAACCAAATTTCTATAATGCCCTGAATGGACTACTCTTTTAATACAAAACTACTCTTTTAATCTTAATCTACCTCAAATTAAATATTTTGGTTTCTCCAGACTAATTCAACAACATTTATAAATTTTAATTATATCGGTTCAGTAACAGAGTTGTATGATCCGGGCGTTACAGGAATTTGATTTGTGGTATTACTCCTTTAAAAACCAAACAATAAATTCGGAAATACTTTTATATTTTATTTTTTCGGAAAGTTTTATATTAATATTAGGAAATTCCTTTATTTTATATCTGCAACATTTTTATTATTAGCGCATCCAAATACACAAAAAAACAATGAATTCAGAAACTATAATATAAAACATAAAAACGTTATGGTTGAATTATATCTGGCTGACGCTAAAAATTAGAATGCAGACATGAGAGGACCAATTAAAATTTACGGCAATGACGTGTTTTTTTTTTAAATAAATAAGAACGCAGAATTTTTTTTAATTCCACCTTTTCACAAAATATACATAAATCAACCAACTTTAGCCCTTAAAAAATTTGCATTTAAATTCCAAATTAAGTGGTTTGATAAATAATTATTAAAATACTGGTTACAATCTTTGTTATTAATCCGCTTTAGTGAAAAATTTTGAATGTTTTTGTTGTTAAATAGTCAAATCAATACTGTAAATATCCCAGTCAGCTAGATTTTATTTGCCTATAATAAAATTTTTTTTTCATTTAATTTGCTTTTATGTCACTAATTTGTTTGTATACGTTTTAACCAAAATTTTGCTTTACAATTAAATGTTTGTAAGAAATCTTAAAAATTAAAATTCACCTTTTCTGTATTTGTGGTAAAATTTGAAATTTCTAGTAGTTTTTGTGCACTTAAAATTTCTTGTTTTGGTGGTAAATAATGCATTTAAAATTTCGCATGATTTTAAATTAAGGTGTGTCTTGGAACTACTGAATTACTAAACATTTTGATTAATTTTAAAATGTAGGTATTCTAGTCAATCTAAGACAAAGCCAAAAGCTTAAATTAAAAATTTTGTTCAAAATCAACCAGTAATAAACAAATAGGCATATTTTTCCAAAAAAAACGGCTACACTGGACACTTAAAAAACCATTCTCTGGAAAAAAACCACTTCCGAAAAAAAACGACTTTCAAAATAAAAATCACTCTCTAAAAAGACAGTTTTGTAGACATTTAAAAAAATTATACTCTCCCATTGTTTAACACAATTCTTGTGTTTTCCGTTTGAACCAAAAATAAGTTTAGACAAACTAAAATAGTTATTTAACTTATTTTAAAATATTGATTTTTATAATTCAAAACCTTTGATTGCTTATAAAACAATTCACAGACGATATAAAAAACTACGCCGCAGTCGAATTTTTAAAAGAAATGTCCTATTAATTTATTACTGTTCAAAACAAAACAAAATTAAAAAATAAGGTTTTCGCTACCTAAGGTTGTTTTCTGCAAAGTTTTATTAAAATTCATTTAGTATTAACTACATAATTTTTGTATATAAAATGCCTATTCTCTTGCAATAATTTTAGTTTATAATTTTAATTTTATTTTTTTTAAAGTTTTTTCTTAAATTTATAATTCCCTTTAAAATCTGTAATTGTGCGCAATGCTTCTTAAATAGTCCCAGTGTGTTCGGTTTTCATAATCTTGGACGATCGTCAGGATCCTTTCGTGAAGTTCTCATCATCATAATCAAGTTTTTATGGATCATAAAAAAGCAAACAGAATAGTTTTTTAACATAAATAAAGCTAATATACATAAGTTTTAAATCGCTCATCTAATGGTTGGAGCTGCGGAGATATCTTCGTCTTAAATGGCCGGAGCTCCAGAGCATAATATTGGAGGTTCGGAACAAATACATATATTTATATATATAAAAGTGTGTTCTTTCGTATTTTTTTACAACAACCGATGATCGAAATGAACGAAAAAGCCAAAATTCAAAAGCCTTCTTTTTAAACATACGCTAATTATTTATTACACACGTTTTACGTAATAAATAACCTCTGGGGATTAAGAAAACAAAAGCTAAACTTTAGGCGAGTAAATCGATTTTTATTAATTATGCAAATATTTTGCACAAAAAGACTGCACGCAGGAAAATGATACAAGTTGATGAATGTATTTTCCGCCAGGACTAAAACGAAGCGGGACTAAAACGAAGCGGGACTAAAACGAAGCGGGACTAAAACGAAGCGGGACTAAAACGAAGCGGGACTAAAACGAAGCGGGACTGAAACGAAGCTCGCGGTGATTTTTTTCCGGGACTCAAACGAAGCGGGACTAAAAAGTAGCAAAAAATTATTTTAAATCTTTTCAGTCCTGCAGAACTTATTAAAATAAAAATACGTATGCAGATGAAATTTTTTTAATACATACCAAAATTACAAGTGAACGCAGTAAAAACCAAACAGCTAAAATATAGTTTAAAAGCTTTTTTACTGAATTTGTACACCAACGGATTTAACTTAATTTAGCCCTCAAAATGCTTTTTTGACTTTATCCCACATAAAATTTAAATGCAATGAGCTTCAAAGGTCATATATGTAAAAAATCAGTTAAAAAATTAAATTCCTGTCTAAAAAGATTTTTTTATTTTCCTCTTTTTTTCATAGAAAACGTTGCAGGAAAATGATCTTAGTACTCGTAAATTCTTTTTTCCTATAAAATTCTACAAAAGTACATAATTGCGAAAGGAAAAGTGCAATTGTCTAGAGATAGATATTTTACTTTGGTCCTCATTTTCGATTTATTGGCTAAACTAATAACTTTTAAAAAAAGAAAATTCTCCTGAGGGACCAACCAAACACTAACGGCAACAATAATTATTTTATGTTTCTTTCCAAATGTGAAGAACACGCAAGACTCACAACTGTCAAAAATATAGCTATGATTATTAATTTTTTTGAATCAAGCTGTTTCGAAATTTCGTTGTCCCGGTGCCAAAACATCTGCCTCGACCGCACGAAAAATATGACAAACTATAAACCACTTTTTTAAACCTTAATTTCAACGTTTTTCAAAAAATTCAAATCAAAAACAATGGACCTACCTAGCATAACAAAATTAGGTCGGCGGTCCGACACGAACCAAAGGTCCTCTCAAATTATATTTTTTATATTATTTTTGAAACTGGAAATACTATAAACAAATAAAACATCTACTTGAAAAATTTTAGTGGTCTTTTTGTATTTAATTAAGCACAAATCTGATTAACCAAAAAAATTTACATATGAAAAACTTTAGTTACGCTTAATATAGCTTTAAATAATGGTCAAAAGTTAACAAAAATATTCAAAATTGTTTTTATATAGTTGTTTAATCTCTAATTTCCGAAAAACATTTATAAAAATCATCGGTTTTATAACAAATTCTGATTTCGAAAATTTACATATGAAGAACTTTAGTTACGCTTACTATAGCTTTAAATAATGAGCAAAAGTTAACAAAAATATTCGAAATTGTTTTTATATAGTTGTTTAATCTTTAATTTCCGAAAAAATTTTATAGTAATCATTGGTTTTATAACGAATTCTGATTTCGCGGCGGGACCGCGGACCCAAATTTTGTAATGCTATGTAGGTCCATAGGAATAATTAAATTTTATTTAGTTTTCGCTTAAATATCAGTAAAACCAGACGTGCTGTGTTAAAAAAGTTTAAACTTAAGGTTTATCTCCGCAATGGAAAGGCCAAGAATGCATCATTGAATAGGTTGAAATCTTAGTTATCAATCAAATTAAAACTGTTTTTTTTAATTTAATTTTTTACAAACAGCATACAAAAGTTGAAAAATGCTCTAAAATAAGTCATAAAAAACTGGCGATTTTATTCTTGGTGTATAAATTAGAATAATAAAATGGCAATTTAAAAAAATAACGTTCATAACAATTGGTCACAATGACAATCGCAAAATCACCACTCATTCTTTTTTCACATATTAAATACAAACTTTAATTTCATTACATTATTATTTAACAATTTGGTAGTACAAACAAAAATTTGAAAAATTGGCATTTTTAAACCGTAGGTGGTGGTGCAATGGTAACAAACTGGGGAACATATGAGAGGGGGTGGCAATCTCCGCGGTATAGTGAAAATATGTGCCGGCCCGTAGATTTAGCCTCGAATTTAAATACCTTAATCTTACCGGATCCTTGGGGAAAAAAGCTCAAAATGACCGCAAAGCGAATCCTGACAAAAATAACGTTTTAAGTTTTAAAATTTTTTTCGGGATTCATTTTTCATTTTAGGTCTTTTAAGGGGCAGTTTGCCGAAAATTTAAAAGATAGAAAATTGCGCAAAATTAATAAACTTTTGGATCCAAAAAACATTTTTAGCTTCCTAGTATATAATTTGGGTTATATTGCATTAACTTAAAAGAAAATTTTGTCCATTATCAGGTCCGAATGGGTTGTAATACTATCACCTTTTGTGCCACTTTGTTTTTTACTCGAAATTTCGAAAAAAAAAGGAAATAGCTTATTAATGTATTGTGAGCCTCATACTTATCCGAAACTAATAAATTATATATTACCTGATAGAAGAGAAAATTTTCTATTTTATAGGTTCAGTTTTTTTGTAAAAATAATTTTTTTAACATATTTTATGTCACTTTGAAAATTGCTAAAATTTTTAAAAAATTTGCCTGATTTTAAAAATTTGCAAAAAATTCAAAAACATCTGATAATTTAAAAAAATACAAATTTACCTTATAAAAACAATTACGTTTCTTTGTTAGAAAATTTAGTGGGGGTCGTTAAAAAAATTTTTGGTCGAAAAATTAATTTTTCCAATTTTGGCCATTTTTCAAAAACGCACAAAATTGAGTGTCTTACGCCAACGTTTATAACTTTTGTTCTAGAGCAGCTAAAAAAAAACTAAAAACCTTATTTTAAAAACAACAAAACGGGCTTTTACATGATATAATTTATGTTATTTGAAAATGTTTTATAAATTTTTGAGAAAATTTTGTTTTTGGCGTAATTTTGAACAAAGTTTCGAACGTACGTTTCTTGAATTTGCGAACCCAAAAAATTTTTTTAAAAAAAAAAGCAAATCGCTTTCGACATATCAGAGTCATACCAAACGTTATAAAAAAAATTTCGATTTTTTAAACTTTTATATCCGAAATTGAACCCAAGACCCGTCTGAGACAAGAAAAAAAGCAGTTTTTTTTTAGCTAGGGGCTATTTTGCTTAAAAATTGCTCGATTGCTTTCAAACTTAAATATGTAACAGATATTAATTCTAACTTCATTAATATTCTTTACCAGATACAAATGAAGTGGTTTCCGTTCAAAAAAATTAATGTATTTTTTAACCCAAAAATCACCATTTTTTCAAAAAATACTAAAAATGCTTGTTTTACTTTCCTCGTAACTCGCGAAATATCTCATGAATTTTACTAAAAATTTATTTAAATTAATTAAAAAGCTTAGGATTTATATATTATTATATTTTTTAACATTAGTTATTTAAAACTTTTTAATATACACCTAAGAACTTTTGCTTCTTATCATATGTAATACTGTAATTTACAAAAGTTCACAGTATAATATGCAAATTTTTGTTTGCTACTAATCACAAAGGCCAAGTAGCCGCATTAAAAAAATGGCTGGCTGTATTCTGAAATTTTGTAAATTACAGTATGACATATAATAAGACAATCGCGACAAAATGACATATACATAATAAGTTAATCGCCGAAAATCGCGATTTTTCATACTTAAGCTGTCCAGAGAGACCTTAAAAGTGAATACTTTGATTCGTCATCATATGGCTCCGCATTTTTTATTCAGTAAACAATTGCACAAGCCACGTTTGGCTCGCCTATAGGTACATGACTGATAACGATGACTTAAAAATTAAAAATGAATTTTTTTTTATTTACACGCTAAAGTTTGCTAATTTTCGTTTATTTAAAAAAAAAATAAGATTGAAAAAATTCTGCTTAAAATATTTTCTTTAAAAACGTCATAACCGTGAAATTTTATCTATTAGAGTCTCGAGACATTTTTACAAGCCAGACAAAAATAAATCTTTTATAGTCCACATTTTTTTATAAATTATGTAAATAAAGTTTCATAAATTACAAAATATCTGACCTAATAATTTTAAATTCAATAGTTTTTTCTTATTTGTTCTTAACAATTTTTTTGTTTGTTTTTGGTCGTCTTGACACACTCAGGTTACTTAAAATCCAATCGTTGTTAATTTCAGGTAACTTTTTAAGTGTTTTAAACAAAATAAAAATCTAATACTGAAAAAATAATTTTAACTATTAGAAAAATAATTTTTTAATTGTATAATGTAAATTTGTCCTTTCTGCTATTAGAGAGTATTATATTAATATAATTATTAATATAACTGTTAATAAATTGTATTTGATACCAAACAAAATCAGGTTTTATATACTATTTTAAAACAATTCAATCGCCAAATTATTTATTTTAAATTCAATAAGTTATGTTTTCATTGGTTTTTTAATTGTTTGTTCTTACAAAAAATCAAATAAGAAAACCCAAAAACCAAAATTATGAAAACCCGAAAGAAATTAATGTTTTATATAAGTCTCTATTTGGTTATTTTAGTTAAACATAAACTACGAAAAAAAACTAAAAAAATGAAACAATTCGCAATACAGGTTTAACATAGTTTAGTTAACACACATTTTACAATCAATCTGTTTGCTTAACCAACAAATACAGATGATTCAAGATTAAAAAGCAAATACGATTGAAAAATAACAAGGAACATTCATATCATGGCTTTTTAATTTCAAGATGAGGGATAATAAATAATTTAATATAGCGTAAATTATCCTTAATCGTCACGAGAAACTAAAAAAAGGCAAAAATAAGGTGTAATAAGAAATAAAAACCACACGTTTGTTTTTACGCATATAACGCCCCGCTAACAATGGCTATACAGATAACGTACTTGGCAACAGCGCTCACAAGCATGGGTATAAAATGCAGGTTATAAGCGGTTTGCCCTTCATTGTCAATTAGAAAGAGAAATAGTCATAATTTTTTCAATTGCCGTTGGTAATTTGACGTTATGTTAAAAATGACACTCGGATTATAAAATACACTAGAATTGAATCCCTTGAGACTATTAGGGAAGCGAATGGTTAAGTATTTATTAAATAGCAAGATTTTTACGGCTTTGTAAAAGTTTATAAAACTAATTCTATTTTTAGATCTGAATTTTTAATCAAAATAACATTAAATTTCAAAACCTGCAGAAAATACGATATTCATGCTCTATAAATGCCTTTTGAACTTAAAACTTTTAAAAGACTAAAAGGTTTTCTACTTCATTTTTTTATTTTATACCAATGTAAAAAATTGTCTATTTTTAAGAATTATTGAGAATACTTATTTTTAATGAGAAAATAGTGAAAATGATGCATAATGGTTTGGTTTTTGCACACACAACACTTTTTTGGTGTTTTCTCTACACTTCGTGTTTTTTAGTCAGAAAATCACAGGTTTTTTGTACAAAAAACGCAATATATCAGCAAAAATTGCATCAATCTTATAAAATAGAAAATTGCCGCTTTTCTTTGAATGCATCATTTGTAACTTAAATTTTTATACCCATTGAGCAATTTTTTAAGAACAAAATCACTGGAAAAAACTCTATTATTCAAAAATCATATTTCCTAAATCAAAGTTAAGATTTTCGCTAAAAATTAATGTATCGAAAACAAAAAGTTTTAATCACACCTTAGGTTCAACTAATATAATATGGGTGACAAATTTCTAAACTTAAAAAAAAATGGGTGACAAATTTCTAAACTTTAAAAAAAATATTACAACAAAAATGTGTTAAGACGCATGAAACTAAAATGAATTGTATTAACACAAAATATTTAAATTAGTTTTTAGTTTTATAAAAAAAATTTATTTTTTCGTGTTTTTTGGTTTTAGTTCCGAAATTAAAAAAAACAGCTGAAAACTAAAGATAAATGTACTTTTTTAATTAGTATTAAGTTTTTCTGTGCAATATATATATATATATATATATATATATATATATATATATATATATATATATATATATATATATATATATATATATATATATATATATATGATATTTTGGGCAAAGTAATTCTGAAGTGTTTTATTATATTATAGCTCAATATTCGTTTTTAGAGCACATTGGGTAATTTTAAATGCCTATTTGGTGTACAAGAGCTAAAAAATCACTATTAATACGGTAATTTTAGTTAAAACAAGTTATCATCATCATAATGCTCTTGAAATTTTCCAATATTTTTTCTACTGTGTCACATTCTTCAGTAGGCAAAATCGTGTGAAAACCAATCAAAACAAAATAATGTAATTTAAAAGTTTAAAAAGTTTCTTTATTTTGCATAAAGCAGAATACGCAAGGCCAATATAACTCAGCACCAATTTCGCAACCAAATACTACACATTCACAAATATCAATATTATCATTAAGTAGCGTGTCTCCGCCGGTACTCGATCCAGGCACTATGCAAGACGTAAGATCTGTCACTGCACGTAATACATATCGCTTTTTACTACAATTGATTATTAGAAATAAGTAACGGTCCTACATGGCCTCAAATTTTTGTTCACTTAACATCTGCTAACAATATCTGAATTTGATTTTAATAATATATCATGAATCACACACTCATTTCACCTTTTTTTGAATTTGATCGATAAATCTTAAATTTTTCATCCATATTGATTTTGATTTAAGAAATGTCGTAAAATATTTGTTAAAACAATTTAATCCACCCTAACTAATAATTTTGAAAATCAATGAAATCTGGAGTTAACATTTCGTCATATCAACTGTAGAAAAGAATAAACTAGCAAACATTTCAAAGAGTTAAGACGATATTCTATTGATTTGAACTTGTTTAGCGGTCTCTTGACAACAAAAATGTAACAATAACAGAGGTTTTCGTGTATATATTATTTGTAATGATGATTATAACACTCTTTAACAATGCTTAGTGCTCTTTAAAAATGTAAGTATATTACTATAGTGAAGTCGAAGCTATAAGTCAATTGTTTTTATAAGTAGAACCAAAAGATTAACGAAAAATTTACCATGTGTAACATTTTTGAGCAAATAAATGATGTATATTCTGGAAGTTGAATATGAGCATTTTTCAAAAAAAAAAACCATTTAATAAAATTTATTTCTATTTAAAGTTTGAGTGATTGCCTTTAAAGCTGACTTTCAGATCAGGGTAAGAAAAAAAAAACCCAGTAAAAATTGGAAAAAAAGATTGTTAAATATTGTTATATGTAGTATTTGGTTGTGCAATTAGTGCTGAGTAACATCGGCCTTGCGTATCCTGCTTTATGCGAAATAAATAAATAAATTGCTAACCAACATCATAAATTAAAAATTATGTTTGCTTACAAACAAACTTAAAAATATAAATTTATTATAATATAAAGCAAAATTTGCGTACATTAGAAAATTAGTAGACGTGCACACAACTAGCTGCGAATAAACAAACTGCCACGACTTATTTCAGTGGTGTGGGCAAAAATATATAATAAAGGAAAAATCAGACACTTAGAACAAACTGCTTAAAAACAAAGGTCCCATTTAAACGGAAACTGGGGCCGGTTCCAGAAATCAACCTAACTTTTAGGTGCGCACCTAACTTGGGACTGTTCCACAGAGCGACTTAAAGTTAGGTGGGCACCCAAATGGTCACCTAACTCTGTCATCCCCGGGGGTGTCCCAAATTCGTTAGGTGCGCACCTAAGTCCGTATTTCGCACTGGTTTAACGCATTATTATTCCAGAATGGCGTTGATGCTTCCCATTTTTGATATTAACAATGACAAAAATAATATCAGAGTGATTCGTGAAAGAAAAATTTACTTAAAACTTTAATAGAAAAAAGAATTTTAAAGCCGTTATCAATTACGAAAATTTAATTTTGTCAAACTTTGTGACTTTTTAGCAATGATTTTGGAAATAAAATTAATGCAAATGGCTGTTACTTTATTTTTTTTGTAATAGGTGTTTTATTGAGCTTGTTTCTTACAGAAATTTGCACGTACCGTTAAGTTCACAGTGCAGTAGCATTGCCACCGCTAGGTCCACAATGGCTGTAAACTGCTTTAAATGGCTGTAAATGGAAACTGCCTGTAAATGGCTGTAAACTGTAACAGTTAACAAACATTGTGAATCAATTAATGCACAGAAATGATACATTTAAATATATATTCATCTTTCTGTGCAAGTATGTTTGAAATGAGTCAAAACCTTAAATTTATCTTTCAATAACAAAAGCATTTGGTTTATGGAACTTTCGTCTGTTTTTACTTTGTCTTTCAACATCTTCGGAAAACTTCTTAATTTGGGTGCAATTTTTTTGAAGACCTTTTAAAAAACTTGTTTTTCGGTTTTCGGCTTGGTTACAACCTTTGAAAAGAAAAAAAACTTTCTTACTGAGAAACTTCTGCTTTAAATGTGGGTTCGTTCATAAAAATTCATTCACCCAAAAGGTGAGTTATCCAAACACGAGATGTTAAAAACGAGGTGTTGAAAGACGTAATTTGAACAGACAAAACTTTCGCACACCAAACATTTGGGGTTTTTTTTCAAAATATTAGTTTTTTGTGTTAAAAACGCAATAATTTTCAGTGTTTTTTATGTAATGTTTGCGTTTATGTTAAATTATAATATTTTTATGGATTTTTTTATAGTGCACAAGTTCCAACGCGTTTTATAGTGCACAAGTTCCCAAGCAGAGGGAGCTCCGGAGCTCCGGATCTCCGCCCCTTAAATGAGCGAATTTAAGCTTTATGGGATTTGAAATACACTTAAAAATACTTTATGTATATTTTAAAGACTATTTTTATGGTTTTAAATAAGTTTTGAAAAAAATTTAAATTTAAAAAAAAATGTTGACAAATAATTTATGGTTTTACTGTTTAATTATTCATAAAATTGGTACAAAAATAAGGCGGAGCTCCGGGGATTGCTCCGGAGCCCCTAAAAGTGGAACTCCGCTCCAGGGAACATCACTACTAATAATATGTTGTTTAAAATCATAAACAAGTTCGAAACAATCACGCGCTGAGCAAAGCGAAGTGCGAAAAAAATTTTAGAAATAGGTTTTTCAAAACTTTGAAAAAAAGTTTTTATTTTTTTCTGGTTGATAAAAAACTGCCAAAAAATACGTTTTTAGCCAAAAATTCTAAATGTCAACGTGAAATTCTAGGCTCTATTAGCGTCGATTTAGCATAATAAAAAACATCCTTTCAAAATATTATGGACATAAATCGTAAAAAAGCAATACCACCCAAGCACTTCCCTCAATTATAAACATAGATGTTTTTTTTTTGAGGGGAGGGGGTTCCCTAAAGTTTTACGATTTTTCATGAAACAAAAATATTTGTACAATATTCAAAAAAGAAAAATATTTTGAATCGTACGCACGAGTTGAAAATCAGCAAATGCGTGCGCACGCATTTAGGTGGGAACCTAAATGAGTTAGGTGGGCAACTAAACGGCTCTAGTGCCCACGCAGCTAGGTGCGCACTTAAATGCGATTTGTGGAACAAAGGTTAGGTGCCCACCTAATTTGCTTAGGTGCCCTCCTAGCTGGGTAGCACATAAGCAATTTAGATGGGCACTTAAGAGTTAGGTGCGCACCTAACTTAAGTCGATCTCTGGAATCGGCCCCTGGTCCCATTTAAAAGGGACCTTTCGATTTTTGGTTACATTTAAATGGGATCCCATTTAAATAAGTCCCATTTAAATAAGATCCAATTTAAATGGGACCAGGTCCCATTTAAATGGGACTTATTTAAATGGGATCTCATTTAAATGGTACCTATTTAAATGGAATCCCATTTAAATAGGACCTGTTTTTTCAAGCAGTTTGTTCTAAGTGTCTCATTTTTCCTTTAGTATATATTTCTGGTGTGGGCCCCGCTGATGTATTTTACTACGGTGATGCATTTCTTAAGATAAAAATTTTTTACAAGTTCCAAATACGGATTTCAACTATTGTAGTAAAAATTGGTAGACCTTTGGAGCCACATCTTTTAAGGATATTAAAACCTTAATCATAAAATCAGAAAAATTTTTTAATTTCACTACACATGAAAAATCACCCTTTTCGGCAGGAATTGTCAAATAACATTTGGCAAAAAAAGGGATACACACTTTAAAATCGAAAAACAAAAAAGGTATACTTGGTTTTTGGTAGTTTTATTTTAAGCGAGAAATTGGCTCACCTCAAGTATAACAAAAAAGTGAATTAAATATTATAATACTAAAATAAATAATAATAAAATAAACAATTATTCTCGGTAATTAAAGACCTTGTATGATCCTAAATTAAGAAAAAAACATTTATTTTTTATACGTTTACACGACAAAAAATAGTTGCGTTTAGAATCAATTCTTTAATAAACAAACTAAAACTGAAGGCCGAAGTTTTTGTAAAAATAATGAAAAGTAAAAGAGTGGGTCAGATTATTTATATGCTATATTTTTTTTAAATTTACAGCAATAAGAATTTAAGAATTATTTTTAGCAACAAAGAAATACAAAATTCAATTAATTAAAATTAAAAAAGAAGAAACGGAAAACAAATTATACGTGATATTTGAAGATCTAAACAGACGCTAGTCACATAGCTATGTGTGCAGATAATAAAAATGTGTGTGTGTGTGTGTGTGTGTGTGTGTGTGTGTGTGTGTGTGTGTGTGTGTGTGTGTGTGTGTGTGTGTGTGTGTGTGTGTGTGTGTGTGTGTGTGTGTGTGTGTGTGTGTGTGTGTGTGTGTGTGTGTGTGTGTGTGTGTGTGTGTGTGTGTGTGTGTGTGTGTGTGTGTGTGTGTGTGTGTGTGTGTGTGTGTGTGTGTGTGTGTGTGTGTGTGTGTGTGTGTGTGTGTGTGTGTGTGTGTGTGTGTGTGTGTGTGTGTGTGTGTGTGTGTGTGTGTGTGTGTGTGTGTGTGTGTGTGTGTGTGTGTGTGTGTGTGTGTGTGTGTGTGTGTGTGTGTAAAAAATGTAAATTGGTGGTAGTCTCATGTTTACTATAGACAATAATTAACAAAAAATTATACTATAGTCATTAAAAATGGAACATCCCTTAAATTTTTTGGGCCAATAAATTTTTTTATAGTAGTGCTAGAAGAATAATAATTAACTGATTATTGAGTACTAAATAAACTTAAAAAATGTTACATTCATTAAGCAATATTAGGGCGGAAAAAATAAGGCGGAGCTTCGGAGCTCCAGAACTCGGGGTTGCTCCAGAGCTCCTAAAAGCGGACCTCCGCTCCCGATCTTCGGAGCTTTAAGCTCCGGAGCACATCACTAGATAATTACAGACCAATGCACCCGATTGGACGAATTGTTTGCAATACAATGTTTAATATTTAATAAATAGTAATGAAATAATAAAATAAAAAGAATTTTAAACAAAAATTGATTTATTGAAAACTTTATACCCTTTATAACCTAATACTGCCGTATGAATGTTAACCTTTTAGTTTATTTAGTAGTAAGTAATCAGTTAAATAATTTGACAAAATATTATTCTTCTAGTTTTACTATCAAAATATTTATTAACATATAAAACTTGAAGGTTGGTCCTTTTTTAATGACTATAGTATAATCTTTTGTTAACAATTATGCATACAGTAGTAACATAATACCACTACCAATTTCCATTTTTTACTTAGTAATTTAGCACTATATCTGTAAATAAAGTGGTAAAAATATTTCATTATTTTTGTTAATATTTAATGTAAAAAACGCGTAAAAATGGGAAATTTTAGTACTGAGCAAAATTTTATTATGCTATAAAATTTACAAAAACCCATTTAAGGGGATGTAAAATAAAATGGTATCAATAAAACCAAATTATGTTAATAAAAATATTTTTTATTATAAGTTTTCTTGATAATGGGTTTTGTGGTCGAGTATATATGTAGTTTGTGTTTTTTGTGTCTCTCGCCCTCATCCCAATCACTACACCGGAGTATAGGGGGGTGTGCCTGTGGTGCTGGGGGGGGGGGCTGGTGTTCTCGGTGTTGGTGTTTCTGTGTCTTTGTAATTGTAGTCACGACTAATCGTAGCGGGGGGGAGGGATTTGCGCTCCTAGTTCCCCCCCCCGCGCTTTTTCCTAACCTGGGCTTTCCTTTACCTGAGCATAAAAAAACAAAAAAACAATACCTCCCCCCTTATCTTAAGCCTACGCCTTCTGTTTCCTAAGAGCAACCCAAAATAAAAAAAAAAACCTAAATTATAAAAAAAAAGTGTAAGAAAAAAGTGGTTTTTTTTTTTTGTTTTTTTTAGGTTTAGGGAAACGCATAACTTGAGTTGAGGAAAGCGCAGGGAGGGTAAAATAAGAATATTGGGTCTGGTTTCTGAGAATTACTGAAGATTACTATTACTGAGAATAGCAAACGCCTTGGGCAAACACTAAATTCCACCGACTCCGACTCCGACGGCGCAAGGAAGTTGGCATGTTTTTCTGGCATGTTTTTGCAGGTTTTTGCATGTTTTCAGCATGTTTTTGAAATTTTCACACGTTTACGGGTTAACACTCAAATTTCGATTAAATAAAAGACAGAAATGCAAATATATCAGCCTATATGCACATAAAACATTTTTTTAAAGTTTATTTTGATTTTAATTGTGTTATTTTACAGCTTGTTTCTGGCATGTTTTTGCATGTTTTTGCAGGTTTTTGCATGTTTTTGCATGTTTTTTGCATGTTATGAAGGTTTCACACGTTTATAGGTCAACAATTGAATTTTAGTCACATAAAATACTTAAATGCGGATATAATAACCTATTTAAACACAAAATAATTTAATTTTTAGTTCAATTTGATTTTAAATCTATTATTTCACAGCTTAATTCTAGCATGTTTTTGCATGTTTTCGAAGTTTTAAAATTTATTTAAATATTATGTAAAAACACAATAAAACAATAAAAACATAAATATTGCAACGTATTTTTGTAGGAAACATATTATATAAATATTTTTTTTGTTTAGTTTAATTTACGAGTATTTAGTTTGATATGCAATAACCATTGGTAGCATGTTTTCAGCATGTTTTATTCACCCGACTTTGGACGCTCGATTTGTATATGTGTGTATTTCAAAATTCCAACGGTTAGTATCGAGCGCCACCATAAGGGTCTATTAAAGAACATTTTAAATATTTTAGTTTCAATCAGTTTATGCTTTTTCTTGAGTAACTATTTTGCAAAAAAGAAAATAAATAAACAAATAAAAGCATAGCATAGACCTTATGTTGTATTGTGCAAGTTTCTTGTGTTGGATTTTACTTGAAAATTGAATTCTTGTGGAAAAAAATAGTTTATAATAGAGATTTTTTTAGAGCCAAGCCCCCCTTTTCGATATCCGCAGAGGCCCTGGAGCTCTGGAGCTCTGCGGTAATGAATTCCGTGAATAATTAAAGAATAATTTCATAGAATATTTTTTTCAAAATTTTTTTGTAAGCTAAACTTTTGTAAAACTTATTAAAAATTATAAAAATTCGAATAGAATAATTAAAACATATACCAAATCGCTCATTTAAAGGGTGGAGCTCAGGAGGTCTCTCAGTTTTAAATGGCAGGAGCTCCAAAGTGGTTTTGGTGTGTGATATTGGTTCGTAGGGACAATACTAGTTTATTGGTACCGGCTGGCTTTAGTAATGATTAAGATAATTTATTGTTTTTAAACACTGGGTTTTTGTTCTATTAACTTATTTTTTTGTGAAACATGTCCTGAATTACTATGGTTATGTTTATTACATGTTATTTTATGAATAAACTTTAAATTTAGTCACTTATAAAAATTAAAAAAAAACATTACCAGGGAAAAAGCAGAAAAAATATATTAAAATACCAAATGTAGAAAATATAAAACACTTTTAACAAAATTATGTGCAAATAATTGACAACAAAATTAAGTGATCACCAACGAATTGATCTATAAAAAAGTCATATCAGCGATCGAGTAAACTGTAAATTGGAATAGTAGCTGCCCACTGATATAATTTTCGCATAAATCTTTTTTAATGTATGTGAAAGTTTGCTTATTTATGAAAATCTATTTCGAAATCTTGTAAATGGCTAAATCTTGGAACTCCCTTCTACTTTATTTTAAATCTTTCAGAATTTAAAAGTACAGATACAAATCGACTTTTATTTAAAAATTTCATTTTCGTATAAGATGTTTAATAAGTTAATAATTCAAGGAAATGTTTCGAGACATGGCTCTTTGTTCACAAATACGTTTGGTGCAATTTGTTTTGTGGATATGATGCGATTTTTGTACCCAACAGATCTTGCTGATCATCCGTTTTTCCGTTTCTGTAAAATTTGACCCCGCTGATATCCTAAGTTGTATTATCGTGTTGATTTTAAAACCAGTCTGTTCTTGTTTTCACCGGTTGTATTGCTAATCAAAAGGATAGTGTGACATCCAAAATTAGATAAATTACATATACCCGTTGTTTTTCTTTCCTATAGTTTATCACTATATGGACACAGCTATTGAATACCAGTGGAAAATTTATTGAGCTTTTATTGCACTTTGCTTCATCGTTTTTATTTTTCAAGTATGGATAAATATTCTTCCACATCATCCTCAGAAATTTACGATAAAAAAAGAGTTCCTTTCTATTTGGGTCCACCAGAATCTTTTTTTATTCATCTTAATAAAATAGAATGGGAATCGGTCAAGCCTGACAAATCAGCATTTGAAACTGCTTTGCAAAAAAGAGTTGAAAATCCAAAAACTGCTCGTAACCGATAGCAGCTAAAAAACCCTGGAGCAATATTCTGATTGACAAACTGAAAGAAAAAATTCGACCCTGTCTCCTGAAGGCAGTCTACAGTGATGTCGGAAATTTAAGATCAAGACTTTTTTTTAAAGCTGCAGTTAAATGTAAAAGATGTCCAATCCAGTTTCTACTTTCGATTAAAAATGAGCCTAAGGAGGTATAACTTTTTTAGCAATGTAAAACTAAATTTAGTATAATGACGAAAAAAATTAAAGAGAGGGTTACTTTGTAGAAAACTTATATCAGTGTGTGGCTAAAACCTTAGATGGGTTTTCTAGTAAAAATTAAGACGCGAATTTGCAGTTATACTCAAACAATTTGGAGAAACTTTCTATAAATCAAGAATCTATTACCGATTTTATATTATTGTTTTTATAAAATTTTCAAATTAATTGAAACCAGACTAAAATTGGGAAAAACCGCTCCAGAAGTGTTTGACAAACTTTAAAGTGTTACCGAAATGTGTACATGGATTTCAAATTAATTGGCGGTGCAGAACGCAAAATTAACAAAAAAACGATTTATTGAACAAACGGATTTACTGAACGGATATGGCTAAAATTTGGAAATGTTGTAGCTTAGGTCCTAAAGAACTTATATATAAAAATTTGAAGCATATCGCTTCGATATTAAAGGAGTTATCCGGTTAGGGCGTTATAGCACTAAGTGCACAACACACCAATACCAAACTCCAAAAACCACACACTTTAACACATTAACGGACGGAAAATCCGATAAAACCACGAGATGTACTTTATGTAATACCTATTATCGTAATATAATGCAGGAATAGTATATGACGAAAACAAAAATCGTGTGGTAATATCTTTATTGAGTTATACTAAAGCATAAGTGATAATGAGAGTGATAATCATAAGTGATAATGAGTGCTAAGTGATAAGTAATAATGATAGGTGATAATGATAATCATAAGTTATAATGACTGAAAATTCATAATGATAGTGATAAACGATAATTATATGATAATCATAAGATATAATGAGTGATAAATGATAATTAGTGATAAGTGATAACGATAAGTGATAATGAGTGATAAGTGTTAATGAGTGATAAGTGATAACGCTAAGTGATAATTGATAATAATAGTGATAGTTGTAGGTGATAATGAGACAAGTGATAAGTGTTAATAATAAGTGATAATGAGATAAGTTATAAGTGATAGTGATAGTGAAAGTGATAAATGAATAGTGATATTGATTATCATTATCACTTTATCACTATTATTATCACTTAAAACTATTATTATCACTATCACTATCACTTATTACTATCACTTAACACTTATCTCATTATCATCTATTATTATCACTTATCACTTATTGTTATCATTTATTACTCATTATCACTTATCACTTAGTATCACTTATGATGATCACTATCATTATCACTTATGATTGTCACTTATTACTTATCTTATTATCATCCATCATTATCACTTATCACTTATCGTTATCACTTATTACTTATCGTTATCAGTTATCACTCATTATCACTTATCACTATTATTATCACTTATCAGTGATTTTAACTTATGATCATCACTTATCATGAGCACTATCATTATCACCTATCATTATTACTTATCACTTAGCACTCATTATCACTTATCATTACCCTATCATTATCACTTACAAATTATCACTGATGTCCTAGTATAACTCAATACGAAATACAATATACAATACAATTGAATACAATACAAATACTCGAAAAACTCAATACAATAGTATAAGCAACATCAAAAATTCAGTGCACACCATGACATATTTGTTTTTTTTTTGAAATTTAATAAAATCCAAGTTTCGCTGTCAAAACTAAAAAAAAGACTTTGCAGGACTCGAACTCCCGACTTGCTATAAATAAGCAAAAGCGTAAACCACTGCGCCATCTAGACACAGATCCCCCTTGCGTAAATAATAAATATATAGAAACAGCCTCGCAAACGCGTCCAGAAAAACAATAAATTCTGTTAAGAGCTCGTTTTTCTAAATAAAGTAAAATTCTTTGATTTTTCAAGCTTGTTACATTTAGCGTTTTATGTTCTAATTTTCTCAATTGTTTTTAATGAGATTTAGTATTTTTATACTCAGTTTCAGCTGTACAGGCGAAAATTGATGAAATTCAGCTCCTGTCCATAGTTGAAAAAAGTCACATCCCCGTATAGAAACCACACACAATAAAAAAATAGTCTATAAGTTCCTTAGAACCTAAGCTACAACATTTCCAAATTTTAGCCGGATCCGTTCAGTATTAAAAAACTTATTTTATTTGTGACAGTGCTCCTTTAAGTTATTTTGGGCGCAGTATACATTCAAAATAAACATATTTGATTTTAAATAAATTCAATTTAAATAGATTTTAAATTTTAAATAAATTAAATTTAAATAGATTTTAAATAAATTAAAGCCACATTTATTAGGGCCATAAGGCCCCAATTAAGGCGCGCCCTAATTAGGGCCCTGATAAAAACACTTCAGTTAAAATTATTTCATAAATACTTTAATAAAACTTACAATCAAGATGTAAAAATAAAGTAAAAAATATACGTTTATTTTTAAAAAGCCTTATCTTTTAAAATTTTTGGAATATTCAAGCACAAAAAAAAATTTTAGAGAAATTTTTTGTAAAATTTTGCTAAGAATTTTATGTTATTATTTTAGTTATGTTTTCGTTTGATTATAACTTTGCTTTATTGTTTTTATTTATTTTAAATTTTTAAATAATTTTTAATAATAATTTTTAATAAATTTTTAATAATTTTAAATAATTTTATTTATTTTTTATTTGTTTTATTTATTTATAACTTTGCTTTATTGTTTTTTATGTTTTTACTATTCTTTTGTACAAAAATACAAAAATTCAATTATATTAGCATGTTGCATTTATTATAGAACCGCACGCACATAATATTTAACAAAACTCCAGTGACGTACTGATTTTGTTTTAGAATAAGTGACTTAAACTCGACCAGCCTTAATTTCGGTCACTAGTTGTTATTTTTCTATGAGCAAAAAATATGAAAGAAACTACCTATGACTAGATAAATTGTAATATCATCTATGTAGCCATACGCAGTTCATTTCATAACTATGCGAATAACAAAAACAACAGCCGGTGGCCGAAATTAAGGTTGGCCGAATTTAAGTCAGTCACCCTACTGTAATGTTTAGTAGCAAATAAGTCAATAGAAGAGAAGTATCAAGATCAAGACAAACTTATATACAGTAAAAGATTTTACAGTAAAAGATAAATGACCCTGAGATTTTTAATAGTGTGAATCTAGCTCCAAACTTTGGAAATTCAGATCATGCTGTAATATGTGGTGAAATTAGTTTAAGTTTGTATGAAAAAAATCATACTTCAAACCTTTTGGTACCGGATTTTAAAAATGCTGACTATCAAAGCATAGCTATGTTTCTCTCATCTCAAAACTGGGATTTTAATTTTCAAAATCTAAATACAGTTGAAGAATACTGGGATAAATTTATAAAAATAATTACTGATATTATACTTATACATGTGCCATTAATAAAAAAATATGAAATAAGTACTAAGAAAAAATGTCGTTACCCTAAATTCATACATAAACTTCAAAACAAAAAGAAACATTTGTGGAAAACTAGACATAATAACTTAAATTTCTCAAAACAATATAAAGAAATTTCAAAAAAATATACAAAATGCGTTAGTAAATTTAATTCAGATAGAGAAGCAGAAGTACTTAGATCAAATGATATTGGTCATTTTTACAAATTTATCAACAAAAGAATTAAACCTAAGGAAAATATACCCCCCATAAAATGCGCTGATGGAAGTTTTGCCACTGAAGATGTGCAAAAAGTAAAAATCTTTGGTGAGTATTTTAGCTCAAATTTCACTAAAGATGACAAAAATCTCCCTTATTTTGAACCCTTAAATAACCACATACTTGAAAACATTAATTTTACAGTTAGAGATGTTTTAAATTTTTTAAAAAAACTACCAAATAAATTGTCACGTACTCCTGATGGCATACCTGCACTGTTTTTAAAACGCTTAGCTAAAGTCATTGCAGAACCACTTTCAAAAATTTTTCAAAAATCTTTTAACACCAGTTCACTTCCACAAGACTGGAAAACTGCCTTTACCGCACCAGTTTATAAAAAACTTACTAAATCTGAAAAGGAAAATTACCGTCCAATCTCACTGACTTGTTATTGTTGTAAAATCATGGAACAAATTGTAAAGTATGAGCTTTTCTATCTTTTTCCAAAACATATTATCTCACCTTCAGCATGGTTTTAAAGATAAAAGCTCAACAACTACACAACTCCTTGATTCTTACAACGATTGGACTACAGCTGTTAATGACAAAAAATCTGTTGACATAATATATCTGGACTTTGCAAAAGCTTTTGATACTGTGTCACATCAAAAACTTTTGTATAAACTAAATAAATATGGGATTTCTGGAAAGCTGCTAAATTGGATAGAAGCTTTTCTAACAAATAGAGAAATGAAAATAATAATAAATGATACTATTTCCGATTCTTACCCAGTTAGTAGCTCGGTACCACAGGGTTCTGTTTTAGGACCATTCCTTTTTTTAATATATATTAACGATATTGTCAATTGTGTACAAAACTCAGAGATTATGCTTTTTGCAGATGATGCAAAAGTCTATTCTTGTTATTCAGAGATATCTGACAATAGAATTAAATTACAAGATGATCTGAATAGAATTGCTAAATGGGCTTTCGACTGGCAACTATGTCTGTCTGAAAATAAATGTGAAGTTCTACATATAAATAATAAAAAATATGAAAACCAAACGGATTATTACTTAAATAATAAGAAATTGCCTAAAACTAAATTAGTAAAGGATCTAGGGGTATACATAAATAACAACCTTAAATTTTCAATACATTGTCAGAAAATAGCTGGTAAAGTTTTAAAAACAACTAATTTAATTTTTAGATGTTTTAAATCAAAATCAATTAAAAATTATCTCACTGCCTATAAAAGTTTTGTCCGCCCAGTCTTAGAATATGCCAGTCCTGTTTGGAATCCTTACATGAATAAAGATAAATATATTTTAGAAAAAGTCCAAAGAAAATTTACTAAAAGATTATTTAAAAGATGTAATATGTTTGATAATGGATATAACAATAGATTAAGCATACTCCAATTGAAGACTTTAGAAGAATGTAGAGATAAAATAGATTTAATTGAAACATTCAAAATAATAAATGGTTTGGTAAATTTAAATCCAGATAAATATTTTATGATAAATGAAAATCCAACTAGGGGGCATTCAAAAAAGATCAAAATTAAACATTGTAAGCTAAATTGCAAAAAATACAGTTTCTTTAATAGAGTCACAAATAAATGAAATTTGCTAAGTGAAGCACAAGTATGTGCTAAAACATTGTATCAATTTAAAAAATCCTTATAGCAGTGGTAAACTTGTAATAGATTACTAAATGACTAAAAGAAGAGCTTTATAATTTAAAGCTTTTAGTCATTCTTTTCTAGAGAGCCAGGTCTGCCTTTGTAATACTTTTTATGTATATTATGTAATTTTTTTCTCTCGGTGTTTGTTATTGTAACTCAACTGGGTTGCATTAACACTGTATTTTGTAACACTAATTAAAAACATTTGTGTTTATTTTTTTTTATCATGTTCTAATGTACTCTAGAAAACAAATCTTTATCTTTAAAAAAGTGGTTGGAGAAAGAGTAGGTAACACAAACACACACACGCATATACATACACCAACACAAACATACACACACAGAGAAAGAGAAAAACAGATATATTACGTCTATTTATAGAATTAATTAATTTAATTTATTTAATTAAAAATCTGGCACAAGTTTTCAAATGAGCCCGTTCGGAGGCGCTGAACACTTGTTTATTGATTTTTATAAAATTGTTTAAAAACGAGCGTCCAATTGTAGGCGAGCTAAGACATGCCAACTTCCTTTTTTTAACATGCCAACTTCCTTTTTTGACATGCCAACTTCCTTTTTTTTGAAAACATGCTGGAAAAACAGTACTCCATGGCTGGACAAATAGTGGTCCATGACTGGATTTTATGCTTAAAAAAATCAAAAACTTGCTTTAAAATATTCTAATTTAAAATAATCTTGAATTAAAATAAAAATATTTATAGTTAAAAATGTTAGATTTTTTATATTTTTGTTGTTGAATTTGGGTTTTTTACAAAATTTTAGTATAAGCGTGTAAACTTTAAAAACATGCAAAAACATGCGGGTAAAATAATTTGATGGGTGGGAGGGGGGGGGGGGGGTAGGGAATGGGGGAATGGGTTTATTTTTTTAAAAAAAAACAAAAATAATGACGGCGCGGTGATGTTAGCGCCCGTCGACAGCGCCCGTCGAGTAACTAGATTATACATTGTGCACATATTTTAAACTTTCCAAATTTTTCGTTTCCTAATTGGTATTAATAAAAAAATTTAACTAATATAACATTTTTGCGACTAAGGTTTTTGATATTAAAGTTTTTATTATTTTTTCAATTTTCAAATATTAAATAAATCCCATGTAAACAATAATTTTACACATTAAGCTGGCGCCCGTCGGTAAATTCTTATTGATTTAAGTCTTAAAGCTCTAATTCATGCTTAGAATCAATCTTTGTGACTATTTTTATAAGTTTATGTAATTTTATTTTATTTATATTCAATAGGTACATCTTATATAAAATTTTTCAATTTAATTTCTCTCGACGGGCGCTAGGGGTTTGTCTATGCAATAAAGTGGTCCTTATTTCCAGCGCCCGTCGAGGATTTTTTTAATTTTACATTTTTTCTTAACAAACAAACATCAAAAGTATAAATAAAGGGCCTAAAACCACCCTAAAACTATTTATATT
>JASAMX010003181.1:0-29950 GCA_030248175.1 Microlaimidae sp. YZB2_3 | reverse complement strand
AGTTAAAGATTTAAACAACATTTCATGGCAAAACAAAACAGCAGAATTTATATTTATTGAAACTCAAACATCCAGTTTTCAAATTTGTAAATCTGCTTTATGTTTGTAATAAGAGTAGTAAACAACAATGAAATAAATTTGGGCCTCAAAATAATTTTTTTTCAAAGAGATTCAAATTGCTTCTTATGCTCACCTATAAATTGGGTATTTTAAGCCTATGTAAAAACATAAAGCTACTTTACATATAATCTTCTTCAAACTATAGTAGCTGGAAGCATTAAAGTGCCCAGGCCCCAGCTAACTTAGCTTAATAAGTTAAATCCATATTAAATTAATATGAAACAATAAGGTTCTCAGTATGATAAAATTCCACTTTAGATTTGGATTACAGCTTAAATTAGTAAATTCCCGGTTTGCTGTGGTTGGCTGGTTTTTTTCACCAGCACAACAAACAGGTGAACATTGTAATTAATGATTCAAAAATATAGGCTAATTTAAATAAAATTTTAATATTTTTAAATACAAAAAAATTGCGCAAAATAATAATTTACGTGTTGGATGTTTCCTTCCAGTTTTGCCCATTACCCCATTTACAGTTTTAAAACCTAAAAACACCTTTTAAATTGCTTTATTTTTTTAAAGTTGTGTACCAAAAACTATAAAAACTATCTGCAGTATTTTCTTTATTTTTAATAAAAATCAAATATTTTTTCCAAAAGGTTATTTTTCTTGCGTAAAATATGAACAATTTTCGTCACGTGACGCTAAAATATTTCCAGTTGTACACCGGCGTCCATGTGGTGCTCACTGGAACCCCCGTGATATAAATGTTTAAATAGCTTGAAAGGACTTAAACAATTACACCGGCATCCTTTTTGGTGCTCACCAGAACCCTGAGTTATAAATGTTGACAAAGCGTAATAAAAAAAAAGGTAAGGGCAAAAACCTACCTACACAAAAAAAACAATAAGAAAAAAAAAAAGAAGAACATAAAACAAAATTTAAATTTCACGTCAGGATTTGCAGGACCGTAAAATGTCATATAGTATTCTTAATGATCACATTATATATGTTTTGCTCTGTCAAAGTGGTTGTGGGAGGAGCTAGTAGAATCATTTTTAGGCAATAAAAATACTGGGAAAATGGCTTTTTAGCCAATTTGATCTCCAATGGATGAAAGATCTTATTTTTAATAACCTCTAATTGGCTGCAAATGATTTTATAACGTTATAACTTCGTAAAGAATTTTAACATTGAACGATTCCCGTTGAATAGAAGGTTTTGACTATCGTGTCGAAGCTGAAAAAACCTTTTACAAAAACCAAAGAAAGACCATATGAAATTCGAGTGACTACAATTTGCAAACAAATAAATCATTTGGTAAAACCCAAATTGAACAGCCAAAAATATAACCAAAAATAAAATTTTATCTTTTGTATTATTTTCTTTTAAATTATTTTTTTATTATTTATGAGTAAAAAAATCGTACATCAAAATATTTGTCAACAAAAGCGCGATAATGTCTTTTATGCGTTTTTTTATTATATCTTTTTTATTTTTAAAAATTACGAGTTAAGATGCCTCTTTAAAAATTTATGAATCCAAGCAGTCCGATTAATTTTCTTTTAAAATATCAAAAGAAGACTTATTTTTAAAATGGCAACTTCCACCATTTTTTTTAAACAAAAGCTTCTTTATTTTACTTTCAAACTTTTTTGAAAAATATTTTTTGTGGGAGTTACCCAGACTAATTGATAACCCATTCATTGGCCCGAATTGAAAATTATTTACATGGATAGCGACTTTTGCCTCGTATAGATGACGCACGTTACAAAACAAGTAAATTGTCAAATAAACATATACTTCTGTTCGAATACTTTATACTTATTTCTGGCTTCAGAGAAATACCCTTCCCAACGCTTCCCAACGCACGAAAAAAACTTAACAGGGTGGACTTTTGTTGGTTATCGTACTTGTATGTACATTATTGGGTTTTTTATCCACAATTACTGGGGAAAATATCACCACATGATTTAAGGAGTGGAGGTGTCAAAGATTGCCCCAAAAACAATAAAAGGAGATGGTTCCTTCAGTCTTAAGATTGTGTTTGCGGGTGTTTTTGGGGGTGTTTTTGGGGGTGCAATCGTCTTTATCCACAACCTTTTTCTCATCTGCCTTCCTACGCGCATGTATTTTATGGTCAAAACCAGGAGCTACAGGATATAATCGATCTTTTAAATACATATTTTGTTTTTTTATCTGTTCCGTTATTGTGTTTTTTGATCTTTTCGTTTTGAAACATATTTAACAGTTTGAAAAGAATTTTTTTAGAATGGCTTAGAAAATTTTGACTATTTTTGCATAGAACAATTTTTTTTTTATCAAAATACACAATACAATAAGGGATCTACGAGGCACAATTTTTGCTTATACCGTGGACGGGGCCGGGGTAGAAAAATTGGAATTGTTAAGTCCGCCTCCAGGGTACAAAATTTTGCCCCAGCCGAGACCAGGACGCTGTACTCCGTAAACTACCCGCGTAAAATGCAAGTTTGATCTCAGAGTAAATGAAGGTAAAGAGTGTTCTCTGATTTGTCAGCCTTATTAACAAGGCGAGGTCTTTTGAAAAAGCGTTAGTTTAAAATCCAAATCAATTACCTGTAATGTGCTTAGGTTGTGCTTGCTTAAACTACTCGCATACTGGACAACTTTTTTTGGTTGCTATTTTGTTTAGAGTTCTTTGTTTAATTACTGAAATACAAGTAGAAAGTCGCACTTTAATTTTGTTTGCTGTAAGTGGGGGTACGGAGTCAAACTTTTTGTCTTAGATTTTGATAATTTTTTGTGAAAACTTTACCCCTGCCCTCAATAGCGCACAAAAATGTTTTCAACAAAATATTTCCAATGGTTCAGGAGTTATGACCCCTCAAAAATGGCGTTTTTGCAACTCTGTGCGTGAAAAATTGCTCCATGGGCATAACAATATAAGTTACAAATTATGCATTCAAAGATAGCGGCTACATTCTATTTTAGTTTGATATTCTATTTTTATTATTGAAGCAGTATTTGTCGAGATATTGGGTTTCCTGTACAAAAAACCTCCGCGATTTTTTCGCTTTACATACACCAAACGACGGCAGTTATTTGATGAAGTTTGCCCAACATTTTCGCCTGCACTTAGTATTTTATATTTTATTCATATTCCGGAGCTTCGCTCTATTTTCGCACTATTCTTAGAAATAATTAAAAAGTAATGCAATAGATTATTTTTTTACAAAAATTTCACAGAGCCCAATGAAAAATGCCTAGAAAAATGCCCAGAGCTCCGGTGCATGATCTTGCAGAGGAACATCACTAGTTGTTACAAAAAAACTAGAGCTGACCCCGATGGTTTTCCGTACTTGATACTCTATATAACAACAAAATAAATTAAAATGATGATTAAAATTAGCTTAATATTAAAAATTAAATGATTTATTTTAACAATTATTTATCAAATTACTCATTTTTGAACAAAAAGGCAAATTTTTATGTACTAAACTTGACTAATTTTTCTGTAGTTTGTGAAAGGCTAGGAATTAAAAAAATATGCGTTTCAATTCGTTTTTTTTAAACGCAAAATTTTAATTGGTCTTCTCTTGTCCCTATAAAAATTTACGCGGTCAGCCAGGATATAATTTTTAGTAAGAAATGTTTTATGTAAAGAAGTAAAATAAAGAAATTTCAATCTTTTAGGCCTAATAACTTTTTTTTTTCATTTTTCACTTAAAATTTCTTTTAAGCATTTTGCTAAATTTGTTTTATAAAAAATTTTCAGCTTGTTTCTAGTTGTAAAATAAGTAGAATAGCCTCTGCTGACGACGCGCAACTATTTTACTTATTTGTCCATTACACGTCCAGAGAAGCGCAGAAACGTGTAACTTCTGTTTTTAGTTATATATTATGATACTCTTTCTAATTTTATTAGAAGGCCGTCTGTGTATTTTTATTTTTTTATTAATTATCTTTAATTTATTTTTTAGCTTAAAGGTGTAAATATTTTTTTCTGGGTTTTTCCAAAAAATTTCCGTTCTTTTTGCTCTAAAACTTTTTGTTTTTGCTATTTAATTGGTCTTCTCTTGTCCCTATAGAAATTTACGCGGTCAGCCAGGATATAATTTTTAGAAAAGAAAGTTGCTTCACGCTTCTTATTTTTAATTTAAAATGAATGTAGAAAAGTTCAGAAAAATTACATTAAATTAATTTCACCCTAGTCAAAATCCATTGTTCTAAACGGAAGGAGACCCCTGCGCATCAAAGGACACCGCGCGCATAAAAGGACGCCTCCATTTATGCCTAATAAGGAGCCTGCGCCTTTCTAATAACCCGCCCTCGCAGCATTCTTTTTAGCCATATTCGCACCTTCATTTTGAAGCCCTGTTTTGCCGCTACTCCTCCGACAATCTATCCCACGGAGCAAAACATATATGACATGATCACGAATACTATAGGACATTTTAAAGCTAAAAAAATTCTGAGGTGTTTCCAAAATTTGTAAAAAAATCTTGTGATGGCACAAAATAAACTTACCAAAATTAGGTTCCTTTAAAACGACAGTAAATTTCCCTGAATCCTGGAAAATTGGTAAAAATTTTATAATTATAAACTTTTATACATTACAGACAATATAGTTAGGTATTAAAACCACAATTTTTTAAAAGTCCCCGCCTTCTTAATAGGACTGACCAATCAAAGAACACTTTACCTATCTTCACTGGGAGATAAAACTTGCTTTGTATGCGGACAGGTTAAGTGCAGCGACTGGACAGGCTAATGATTTTGCAGAATTCCTAATTTAGGTTGTTTTTTTTTCCAAACAAATCTACTTTTTTGCAATAATTGATTTTTAACAAATACGTCTATTTAATACATTCACAAACACAAACTATGGTTCGCAAACTTTACCGCGGTTGGTTTGCTGCTTATTTGTTTTCTTTTTAATCTTGTTTAATTGTCATAACTAATGGTTATTAGAAATAAATAAAAAAATAAACACAAAAATTGTTTTCCAATAACTTATTGTAAAAAACTGTACATATAAAACAATGAGTAATTTATTCATGACAAAAATAATACTAGAAATAATACTAAAAAATTCTTGAAATACTGGAATTAAATTTGAGTTTTTTTAAAAATACTGGTACTGTACTCGAAATAAAATTTGAGGTAGAGTAAGTACTGGTACTGTACTATAATTAAAATGAGGACGGTGTTTTTACTGGTACTATACTGGAATTTTTTTGGATAACCACCATAGTACTGGTACCAAAACTGGAAAAAAATCTGAGTACTGTAACTAGTTGTTACAGTACATTTAGTGACCTTTAGTGTTGTTACTAAAAACACTAAATTGACGCCCTTTAACCACTTGGGGTACCTGACCCAAGTCGGTTACCCCTAACAAATTATATATTTTTAAGCTCAAGAAAATATAAGCAATCTGCACAAAAATTTCCAGACATAAGGATTCATATGGTAAAAACTTCGCAAATTTGGCTAAAAAAATTTCCCCTAAATTTGAGGGGTAAATAAATATTGAATCGACTACTTAACTATAAAACAAATAACATTTTCAACAAAAAAACCGTTTTAAATTTCATATTTTAAAAATTATTTAACAAATTATTTTATTTATTTATTTATTTATTTATTTATTTATTCATTCATTCATTCATTCATTCATTCATTCATTCATTCATTCATTCATTCATTCATTCATTCATTCATTCATTCATTCATTCATTCATTCATTCATTCATTCATTCATTCATTCATTCATTCATTCATTCATTCATTCATTCATTCATTCATTCATTCATTCATTCATTCATTCATTCATTCATTCATTCATTCATTCATTCATTCATTCATTCATTCATTCATTCATTCATTCATTCATTCATTCATTCATTCATTCATTCATTCATTCATTCATTCATTCATTCATTCATTCATTCATTCATTCATTCATTCATTCATTCATTTATTTATTTATTTATTTATTTATTTATTTATTTATTTATTTATTTATTTATTTATTTATTTATTTATTACTCAAATTGGAACAAAAATAAAATTTTTTAAAAGGTTAGAGTTGACTAATATTTGTATATTTTGTAAAAGGTGGGAATTAAAAAATATTGCTAATTCGCTTAAAAACCCGTCATAAGTCGTAAGCACACAATTTTAATTGGTTTTCTCACGTATCCTACAAACTTACGAGGTCAGCCAGATATTGAACCATAATAATAACGTTACTTGTGACCGGCAAAATACCCATAAACGGTTTGCTAATTACCATGGCTAAATTTCCTATGAAGAAATGTTAATTCCTCATGACATTAGAAAATGCGTTTGCAAATAAATATTTGCTTCGAGAACTTTGTTTTAGTAAAAAAACAAAAAAAACAAATATTTTAATTTTTTCCTAAGACCAAGCAAAGCCTTATATCAAATCAAGCAAAATTTTAGCAATTTGAACTTTATTTGTGTGTTTAAAGAACAAAAATTTGAAGAATATACTGCAAATGCATTATTTTCATGAGAAACTACTCATTTTTATGGGGATTTTAGCCTTTTTTGGAGTATTTTTTGATGGGCACACGGAAACAAACCCGTAGTGGTACTTTTAATAGTTAAATAGGTATTACTTATATATAAAAATCAATCTACTTAGCATTCATTCTTTAGACACGATTTAAAATATAATAGCAGACTGTTATTTTAATAATATTTTTTGGTTGCAACCTTGCCAGCTTTTAAACTTCGTAACTTGCGAAAATGTTATGACTACTTGTAGTTATGGTTTCAAGATATTTATCGTCACATTGGTTTTAAAAATATTAGGTTTTTTTTTAGATATTTTTGCACTTCTGCTGGTATAACTGTTTCGATGCTTACATTTGAAACTCAAACCTTTACGAATAAACATATTTTTGTCATTTAAATTGAATTTTTCCGTATTTCATTATTTGTGTATTAAAAAATTTAAGAAAAGAAAATTATCTCAAGAAAAATTCTAGTATTTCAAAAATAAAAAAAATTATACTGTAAATATTTTGGTGGATATCACGATTCGTAAAACGCGTCTAAATAAAATACAAATTATTGCATCGAACCTGGGTGTTGTTTTTTTTAAATGTTACAAATATTCGACTCTTTGTAAGTATGCGATGCTAAAACATTATAAAATTCTGCAAGTATAAATTTATGCAAAATTTTAGTTTGCCGATAGTTTTTTCCAAACGTTAATGCATTTGTATACTTTAACGTAGGGATACATAAAAGGGTTACACTTGGGTCCGGCACAAAAGAGTCCCGGCACAAAAGAGTCCTGAAAAAAATCGCAGCTGGCACAAAAGAGTCCTGGCACAAAAGATTCCCGGCACAAAAAAGTCCTGGGGCCTGTTTCATAAAATACTGGTCTTCGTAAATTACAAATCTATCAATAACTTTTTTTATTCTGAACCATTTGCGTTGAAATTTAAAATGAAAAAAGATTATATGCCATGTGCAAACTATTTAAAATTTCATGTACGTAGCTGTTGTGTGTTTAAAGTTATTCCAGTTTTAAACTTTGGCCACTTCTAATTTTTTACAAGTTCTCAAAAGAAAAATTTACCCTACTCCAACTAGGGTAAATTTTTCTTTTGAGAACTTGTAAAAAATTACAAGTGGCCAAAGTTTAAAACTGGAATAACTTTAAACACACAACAGCTACGTACATGAAATTTTAATTAGTTTGCACATGGCATATAATCTTTTTTCATTTTAAATTTAAACGCAAATGGTTCAGAATAAAAAAAGTTATTGATAAACTTGTAATTTACGAAGACCAGTATTTTATGAAACAGGCCCCTGGAGAAAATGCGTTCATATGCCCCAAGCGCTGCAAGCGCTGAGGTCGGCACAAAAGAGTCCTGGCATAAAATCAATTTTTCACAGCTAACATACCATGTTTACACCTTAGCTGTCTTTCAGTTTTTTATTTGTTTTTTTAATTAGCCTTTTAAGAGGTTGTGTGAAGAATTTCGCGGGTAAAAAATTAATGTTTTAAAGTATTTTTATTATTTAGTTATTAAAACGCTTAAAGATTTGTAAAGCGTTTAAAAAATAAGAAAAAAATCATTGTTGTATTTGGGTATAAATCATAATATTGAATTAGTGTTTTTGTCATAATTGAGTGTCAAACAAAATCATGTCTAAATAATGATTTTAGTTGGCATAAATTTTTTGTTCATAGTTAAAATATTACAATTTTTATCAAACAAGTGTTTTAATCATAATTGTAAGGACAACCAGATGTCAGACGACAAGATGACCAGACCACTGGGACTTTTTGCGTGCCATTGCGCACAACTACACATTTAAAAAAAAACAAACAAAAAAACACAAAAAGACACTCTCTCCGCCCATTTGGTGATTTTTAACCAAATAACGAGTAAAAAACAACCAAATATGGTTATACCTCTGGACCAATACAGGTTTCTGTACTTTTTCACCAACTATTTAGTATTTTTTTAATTTAATTATTTTGTGTTTTTTTATTAAATATTTGGTTGATTTTTCCAAACTAAAGCTAAAGTCTTCCAGGCTGAAATTAAGGGCGTAACCGCGTTCCACCAGGAAGAAATAAACAATAAATCCCCCAGCGAGAAAAATTAAAAAAAAGTTTTCAGCGGTTATGTAACCAATTATTACTTAGTTGCGTCATGTGTTTCTCTGCACGTGATATTTTCTCAAAGAACGAGTGGTTACTTTACCACTCAGCTATTTTCACCCTGATAGAATTCATCTTTAGTTGGTAATTTTTTACCAAATAGTAGCTTTATTATCACATGCTTAGTGAGTAGCGTTGGCAGCTATTTAACCAAATATTTGTCAACTTTTTACTAAATACTTGGTATTTAAATTACGCGAATTACACGAATTACTAATGCTAAATGTTTTATTTTAAATCCTTTTGATCATAATGCAATGCATATAAATAAACCAGAAGAGCAAAACTATTGAGCGCAACTTTAAATGACATAAATAACACCATAAAATACGCAGTAACTAAGGTAAATATTCACTAAACTCTAAAAATTTTCCAGGGAAACATAACAAAGCGATTTAAAAATGTTAAATACAAATTTTTTTACTGAAACGCTTTATTATTTATTTACAATAAAAATGTTGGTGATTAATTATTGGTTTTGTATTTGATTAAAATTTATTTGTTTAGTCAATAATGACTCGTTAACGCAACTACTCCACATAATAAATTAAGCCAAAAGTGGATAATACGATGATTCGGGACAAAGGTGTGACACTTGTGTTTAACAAACGCGACCATGCGAAAGACAACAAGCGGACGGACGGGTGTCATCGTGACGGACGGGTGTCATCGTGACGGACGGGTGTCACGATAAATAGTTTCAAAACCATGTTTCTAAAGATATTTATTTAATCTTCTTGGCTGGCTTCCAAACACTTAGCTCAGCGTTCTCAAGAAAGTAATATACATTTAGTGCATAAATAAAAAGAATATACTTTACAGTGAGAACATAAGTCACTTAGTTTTGAAGAAATGTAGTTTGACAGAATAATTAGCTTTTTTTGAAACATCTTTTAAGGTTTTAATGGGTTTTTTCTACACTTATTCAGGTGTTATTTTGAGTACCGAGCGAAGGGGGATAAATGTTTACTCGATATATTTAATGAGCCCTCTTCCTTTTCTTTAAAAAAATAATAATAAAGTGGCAAATAAAAAAAATCCCCAAAATCAAAACAAAATGACAAAGGATTATGGGATAAATTGTTAAAAACCTTGAATATATTTTATATTTTACAAATTTAAGGATTGTAAAGAACACAACAAATACATAATTTGTGGTTTTTTGTAAATAAAATGAACATAAACTAACACATTTTTTATAAAAAAATAACGCAGATTTGTCGGCCTTTTAATGAAAAATAAAGTTCAGTTTACATTATTTTTAAAAATTCCCTAAAACACCAAAGAAAAGTAAAAATATTGCCTGAAAATATCGGTGGTTGCAAACAGCCGTTTATATTACGCTTTTAGGCGATTTCATTTATAATTACGGTAGCGCAGTAGATGGTCTTTGGATAGGCATATGAGGGTCCTAAGCTCGAAGCCTTCAGTAGTCGTGTTTTTTCTCGCCTAGGCATATTTTTAACATAACATTAATGTTTAATTTCATTTCTTTATCTTTTTATATAAAAAAAACCCGAATGAAAATAACGAATACTTATTTTAAAGAAACTACAATTGTGCACATTTGCATGTCATATCCTTTTGCTTCTTTCACGTATCATTTTTAAACTAAACTGAAAATTTTTTGTTCCTGGTTATTTTTTAAACAAATAGTCCTTTTAAGTAATTGTAAGCATATTTTTCATATTTTTTTAATTTTTTAATGACAAGATTAATACAAATGTAACTTCTTAATTTGTTTTCGCGGTTTTTTTATATTAAAAGAGGTTAAATTTGCCCTTATTTAAATTATCTAAATTTGTATGAATGTGATTTTATACTAGCATAATAATATATTTGTGTTATTTATTCTGGTTTTCACGCAGCATCTGTTTTTTGTCGCTTATTCGAGTTTTAATAAAAGGTATGGTATTAAATTGTAAAAGTTTTTGAAAGTCGGCCATTTATCGTGACACCCATCCATCACGATGACACCTGTCCATCACGATGACACCCGTCCATCACGATGACACCCATTTGTCACAATGACACCCATGCGTCACAATGACACCTGTCCCTCACGATGGCACCCGTCCATCACAATGACACCCATCCATCACGATGACAACCGTCTGTCACTATGACACCCGTCCGTCACGATGACACCCGTCCATCACGATGACACCCGTCCATCACAATGACACCCGTCCATCACGATGACACCCATCCATCACGATGACACCCGTTCGTCACGATGACACTCGTCTGTCACAATGACACCCGTTCGTCACAATGACACCCGTCCGTCACGATGACACCTGTCCGTCACAATGACACCCATCCGTCACGATGACACCCGTCCGTCATGATGACACCCGTCCGTCACGATGACACCTGTCCATCACGATGACACCCATCTGTCACGATGACACCCATCCGTCACAATGACACCCGTCCATCACAATGACACCCGTCCGTCACGATGACACCCGTTCGTCACTATGACACCCGTCCATCACGATGACACCTGTCCGTCACAATGACACCTGTCCGTCACGATGACACTCATCCGTCCGCTGGTTGTCCGCTGGTTGTCTTTCGCATGGCCGCGTTTGTTAAACACGAGTGTCACACCTTTGTCCCGGATTATCGTATTATCCACTTTTGATTAAGCATATAATTTTATGAAAATGCCCCCAGGTTTTAAGTTTTCTTTAAAATATTAGCGGTCTTTCAAAGAAAAATTTTTAAATTTACAGAAACTTTTAAAATTCTTTTAAAGTCTAACGCAAACGTTATCACATAGGAGACAATACATAGAAATGCTCTTTAGGTACAAAAAACGTAAAACCACATTAAAAAATCTGAGTAACTATCTGGGTTTTTAACCACATTAAAAAATCTGGGTAATTTTTCTCCAGCCCTCTAATGAAAGGATTGAAAACCGTAATTATTGGAATTAAGATTTGTTTTCCCAAGAAAAAAATAGCAACTTTAAAAAAGATTTTTTAGCTAAAAATCTTTTAAATTAATTGTTCGTGGTTACTTTAACACAAAGAGTCACAATCATTATAAAATCAACGTGACTCTTACTCATTTTGTTTAGATTATTTATGTGGTAAGATATAAAAAGAGTCACAGTTACGAGTATTTTACGAAGCTTTTGACTCATTGTGTCAGTGTAGCACGGTGTTACAATACGTCATAAGCTGGAAGACACCTGAGCTGTGAACATTGTATGAGAGCTTTGAAAAATTGATTTTATGCCAGGACTCTTTTGTGCCGACCTTAGCGCTCGCAGCGCTTGGGCGCATGAACGCATTTTCTCCAGGACTCTTTTGTGCCGGCACTCTTTTGTGCCAGGACTCTTTTGTGGCAGCTGCGATTTTTTTCAGGACTCTTTTGTGCCGGGACTCTTTTGAAGTTGAGCCGTTACACTTTTTTAAAATTATTTACTGAGAATTTAATTGTTCACGACTTCTCTAGAACAAGGTCCTACAGCTTTCTAGTAAAACAAAACACAAAAGATTAAATATTTCATTGTTTTGCTTTGAAAACAAATATACATATAATGAACATTAATATATACTTAAGTTTTACTGTATTCACTAATATAAATATGCCAAAGAAACCAATATTTTCAGCGTAATATTTAATTTGAAGATCATTTCATAAAATCCCGTAAAGCCCGGTTCACACTGAGGTGGCAATGCCACCGGTGGCATTGCCACCTCAGTGTGAACACGTCATATTTTTAACGTTGGACACAACAGCGGTGGCAATGCCATCTGGCGGTGGCAATGCCACCGGTGGCATTGCCACCTCAGTGTGAACCGGGCTTAAGTGTCTTGACGTTAGTATTTTATCACCAACTGTCCTAGGCTGTGAATTTGCAGGATTGGACTGCTGGTGGGAGCGCAAAAAAAGTTTTATAGCGCAAACAACAGTTAGGACCAAAAAATAAAACCTTAGCCAGAACTTTGTGAATGAACCATTATTTTAAAAATATTAATCCCCATAAACAGCTCGCGGAAAAACAACTTTTTAATTTGTAGCTTTGTAACTTTATTTTGCTTTATTCTATATCTTGCTGTAGTTTGTATCTTATTATTATTTTCCATTTTACCTTCTGTTAGTTTTTCATGTTTGTATCTGTTTTGTAAGCTACTAATTCTTATGCAAAGCACGTGGAAAAACAACTTTTTAATTCGCTGCTTTAGTCTAAATCTTTCTACACAAGCATTTATCAAAAATTCAAGTTACAAGACTTTGGATGCAAGCATGATTCTGGGTACGTTATTTTCTTCTGCGCATATTAAAATAATTTACATTTTTATGTCCATACTTATTTTATCATAATTTATAACATTATAAATAATAAAGAATACATATGAGTGGGCTCAAACTGTTTTAACAAAGATGATATTAAGACTTAATTAAAGCAACTTTAATTGCGGTATAAGACGTGAAATATTAATGACTAATGATGACTGGTTGTTAATATGGCGTGTTTCATGTTGAGCACAAACTTATAAAACGGTCCAGTCTTTCAATTAAATGATAATTTTCTTTCCAATATTAGAGTGTTTCGGCAGCTTTTTTGCTCTTGGGTATCTTTATTTTTTAGAACCAGGTACAGTTTAGATTTTTATTTTGTCTATGTAGTAAGGTGGTTATTTGTCAACTGGCAAAGCTATTAACATTCTTAGACAATCAAACCATTTTCTCTATCCTATCTTTCCTTTGTTCATTACAGTATTGACCGATTTGTCAACGTGTAGTAGTAATAAAGCAATTTTGGCCAGTTATATGAAAAAAGTGCTCTAGGATGGATTTTAAGTTTTTAACTTTCTAACAAAGGTTTTTTTAGTTATTAAGATAATTATATACAACTCACATTTTGATCCAATAAATTTTATCTAATTATAACTTACATAAAATTATTGTAATTTTACACGTTAAATAAAGATTTAATAAATTCCTGCTTATTCAAACCAGGAACATCAGTTAATAGCTATATATTTTAATAGCTATATATATAAATACTAAGTAGTTAATTAGGTAGTTAAATAAATATTTTAAGAAAAATTTAAGGTTAAATGATATAGTAGATTATATCGCTAAAAATTTGTTATAAAAAATTTTTTAATCATACTTAAGTTTTTTGCTAAATTTTAGGTTTTAATACAGCATTAACGAAAAATTGTCATTTTAGCAAAAATCCATAAGAGAAGAGATCATTTCATTGTTTTTTAAACAGATGTTCTAATTATATTGTAGCACCCATTTTGGTGCAGGGATTTCCAATTTGCAGGGCTACAAGAGTCGAACGTCAAACCACCTTGGGGGTTGAACCTAAGTGTTACACCTTTTAAAATGCACGTGTGTTAAGTGTTTTCCTTCCGGTAAGGACAAAAACTACTTAATTTAGAAAAAGGGAGCAAAAATGGTTGATATTTACAAAATAATTAAGCCTAAGGGTTGGCGGAAAAAAAGTGAAAGGACACTTTTAAATCTTAGAGCCTTTTTGGCAAAAGGGGAGGGGAATAGAAAAAAGTGCTTAAACGTGCCAACGTTTGAAAAACACGGTTACAAATCTCACTACTGGGGAACCCCTAAACAACCCGACTCGGAGGGGGGAGAACCAAAGCTTAGGCAAAGGCGCCACTAAAACTAACGAAAAGGGTAACTCTTAACTTATTAAACTCAATCAAACGCGGTGTTGCACCGGTCTCAGAACAGTAAAAAGTCTCGTGATAATTTTTTTAAATATGCAGGGCCAATGGTAACTTGAGAAATCCCGCAGAGGGCTGCTCAAAACAAGAGGGGGCCTATTGCAGGTATAAATAATCTTCAATGGTATAAATAGGCTTAGGGTAGGAGCAAGGCAAATTAAAGCTTCTCGAGAGTCTTCAGGTCTTCTTTCTTGTTTGGCAAACAGCTGATTTGAAGAGTTTAAAAAAACTTTGCAGCCAGCTGATCTGAATTTATATAAAAACCGTAAGCCACTAAACCCAGGCCCTGCGTGGGAGTGACTGTTTGTCACCCCACATTGAATTACCAAAAATGAAAGGAAGCGACCCCACAAATAAAATGTTTATTACATATTACTAAAGGGCTATACATTATTACATATTACATACGACTATATTACTAAAGGTTAGTAAGTAATCATTAAAATCAAACAAAAATTGATTACTGGGTTGGGAAATCCATTTCTTCTAGGATTTGTCCAAGGACATCCACCTCATCCAAGCGCTAAGGGGATCAACCTTTGGTTTCTGTTCCTCTATTCTCTTTAAAGCCTGGGCTTTTTCTTTCTTGCGTTGTTGCTCTTGCTCCTGATACTTGCGTTCTAACAGTTTGGCATAATTTTTAAGATTCTGCTGACGCCGTTTCTTAGCCGTGACATACCGAGCCCGTTGAAGCTGAGTCTTAAGGGGCGGAAATCAGGGCCTTGCTGTTGAGCCTGAGTTGGTGGGGGGTTGTTTTTATCTTCCAACTCCGCGGCTGTGTTGGTTCCATGCTCATATCGTCCCCCCATTTATATGGTCCTGCTGAGGGGGAATCTTTTTTCATGCTAGAGATTCTTGTGAAGTGGTAAAGTCCGCATATACAACATTGTCATCCAGGTTACTATTCCTAGCCTTATATAATTTGAACCGTTGAAGATTAACGCGTTCTACCTTTGGGGATGTCTGGGAATCTTGAGTTTCTATTTTACGAAACCTTTTGTTAATTTTAACAACTTTGAACGTTCCTACCCATTTGCTAACAAATTTTGAACAACTCTGGGACTTACCTGCTGGATTGTACTTCAAAACAAGAGAACCGACTTTTATTGGCTTTTTACATACCTTTTTTTTGTAATTCCGCATCTGTCGCAGCTGTATCACTTCTAAGTTCTTAACAGCCATTTGATGAGCTTCTGTCATGGTTACCTTTGCATGTTGTATGTAGTTGTCTTCAAAGTCATTGTAAGGAGATCGGAATGGTATTTTGCGTCTATGGGGACATGAATATCCCATCCGTATACCAAATAAAAGCTTTTTTTGGTAGACTCCTATGGGGATCAATTGTAAGCGGAAAAACAAAGGGAAGGGCGAAGTCCCAATCGGTGTGATGCTCCTTAACGTAGTAAGTAAGCATTTCACAGTGTTTTATTGAATGGTTTAGTTAATCCATTGCACTGAGGGTGGTAGGGTAAGGAGTTGTAAAAATTTTCTTAGCAGAAGCTATTTCACATACCTCTCCAATAATGACGCTCTAAAAATTGGTTCCTTGATCCGTCAATATTTCTGCAGGACATCCCTGAACTGCGATAACCTGCTCCAGGAGGATCCACGCAATAGTTTTAGCCTTCTGGTGAGAAATAGCAAAGCACATAGCACATAGGGACACATATTTGTTGACTAGGAAGACGTATTGATTTTCTCTCAAAGTCTGTTTCATAGGTCCTAAAATATCCATGTCTATGTCTATGTGTCAAAAATTTGACTTACCTTAATAGGATAAAGCGGGGGATGAGGTAGTTGTGCATCCGACTTCGTTTGTAGGCATTGGACACAAGTATTCACATACCTCTCCCTTTCCTTCTGCATTTTAGGCCAATAAAAACGACATACCAGATTAGAAATTGTCCATTTAATTCCTAAATGTCCTCCCAATATGTCGTTGTGGGCCACTCCGAAAGCTTCTAACCGTTGTGTTCTAGGCAGTGCTATCTAATTAAAAACCTTTGAACTTATGCGTTTGATCCAGGGGTGCTCATGAACGAGTACGTTATCTTGCAGGTTATAATCTTCCGCCCAACGAATGACATTCTGGTGATGAGCCTTGTCCTCTGGAAGGATCCGCTCTTCCAGATAGCGGTAAACATCTGCAAAGTCCGGGTCAGTTTTTTGGAGGGCAATGAGAGGGCCTCTCTTTCTGGGCAGTATGAGAACAAAAGCTACTAAATTTTTTAACCTACCACTGGGAGACTCCAGAGTTGGGGTCTTCTCCTCCATGTCCAGTGGAGGAATATGTGACAGAGCATCCACATTTCCATTAGCTTTACTGAGACAATACGCGCAATTTATGACCAAATACTCATTCATAATTAAAGCCCATCTCTTAAGTCTAGCCGAAGTACACTTACCACTATTAAAGATATACTGCAGGGTGGCATGATCCATTGTCAACTTGAACTTAAGTCTGTACAAATAGGATCAGAAATGCTTTGCGGCAGCTGATCGGTGAAGCGCAGCCCACACCCTTCATACCGCAGCAATAATGAGGGTGTAATGATGTAAACGCGCGCGTTCACTATCCACTGCTAATCAGGTGCCAACGGGTCATAAAAAGTTTCTTCCATACAGTTAAAACTTTACTAAAAATTATAACATAAGAATAAAAAAATTAGTGACTTTATGATATCCGTCAGGTTCATTTATTCTGTCCTGATTCAAACAGAGTGGGCTCAAATTAGAACATGATGTGGGTATGGCCTTAAACGGCCCTTATTAATGCCATAAGGTTCTAATTAGAACGCCTGGGGCACAAAATGTGTCTGAGCAATATATAAACTAAAAACTTTTTATTATTATGTTTAGGGATTGACGAGGGCCCCGGCCCCGGCTTTCCCCGGCACTTTTTTTCCACCCCGGCCCTGGCCCCGGTAAATGGAATTTTCTCTACCACGGCCCTGGCCCCCGCCCTGGCCCTGGTAAACGCAATTTTCTCTACCCCGGCCCCGGCCCTGGCATTTTAGCTGTCGAATGAGCCGGGGCAAACTGGGGTAAGGATTATTTTATTTAATTTATTTAATTTAACTTCATTTAATTAAAATTCCTTATTTTAATCATGAATCCTTATTCTAAAAATTTAAAATCTTTTAAGCATTAAAAACCATTTGTAGATTTTGTTTACAAGAGGGTTTGACAATAAATATATATTTGTAAGATGTACAATAAATATTAAAGTTATTATAATATCATTACTTATATCAAAAATATATAACTCAAAAACTTTTCGGCTGTACAGTAATTTTCACCTAAATTTAACAAGCAATGTTGAACATGAAACTTGTCACGCGCAAGCAAGTTTTGTACATTCAATAAAAATTTTCTCACACAGCAATATTTGGTACACCAAAACCCGTTTTTTTACACTTTTATAAAATCGCTGCGTAGCAGAAATTAGTAAAAAATGGTAATGGTTGCTAGAAAATAAGCTAATGTGTGAGTTTTTCTGTGAAAGTTTCATTGTGCAACTGGACTTACAGCTTGGAATATATATTCTTGCTTGTATTTTTAAGTTATATTGAAAGTGTTTAAACTTAAGTTGATGTTAAAACATTTTTTAAATAAACAAAAAAAATTCAAGTTGATGTCTTGTTTTTGTGTTAGCATTTTTAAGTTTATTGCTAAAAATACACTTTAGAAGTTATCGTCAAAACTGAAAAAATCATTTAAATTTAAATCAACAATTTTGTTCACAATATTATAAATCATGCATAAATCAGCTTTTACACTGTGCAATTCCAGTGAATCAATAAACAATGATTTTAAACGTGAACTAAAATAATATAATCATAATATGGAATATTGCAACGTCTATAATTATTTTGAGTGAAAATTTTTTGAACTTTCTCTAGTTTTTTAATGTCTTTTATTAAGTACGGATTAAAAACTGAAAAGGGGGGCCAGGGGGTCCATGCCCCCCCCCCCCTTCTGGGTTAGCCGGAGTAAAAAATAAGGAAGATGAGGTAGGTCCAAGGGTGTGGGGGGAGGTAAAAGCGAAGGTAACTTCATTATGAACCCTGCTTCCTTCTATTTTTTTTCTTGGGGTATGCCAAAAATGGATTCTGCCGGCCTGGCTGCCTTGAATCCAATGTAATTAGGTATTTTTAAGCCCTAATTTTGATCATTTTTAATGCTAAATCAAAAAATTTTGCTTCCGGCGGCTGGGGGGACACTCCTCAAACCCCCCGGAGGACGCTTTGTGTCCGCCTGGTGCCGCTTTGTAGCCCAAAATGCGGCGCTTCGTGCCGCATTTATATACCGTTTTCCGTTTTCTAAAGTCTGGCCCCCTCCTTTCAAAAATCCTGGCAAAGGCCCTGATCAGCCTAGTTGCAAAAGTTGTCTAAAGTTTGAGAAAATTTGGAATTTTCATTATCAAAACGTGACTGATAGAATTTACCATCATCAGCGAATAGCTTGACACTACAATCACCAACTATACAGTCTACAATATCATTTATATACAACAAAAAAACAATGGGACCAAGCACTGAACCTTGAGGAACTCCGGAGGTCACCTCAACCTGTTTGGACAAACTATTTCCCACTATAACTGTTTAAGTACGATTTAATAAAAACACTGAAATCCAATTTAAAAGTTTATAATTTATACCATATGCCTTTAATTTAGTTATTAGCTTTGCGTTAGAAACCCAATCAAAAGCTTTAGAAAAATCAGTATACATACAGTCAATATGCTTTCCTTCGTTCAGTGCTTTAGTCCAATCCTCTAGACCGGTTAACAGCTGAGTGCAAGTCGACGTTTTATTCATAAAACCAAACTGCTCTTTTGTTATCAGATTATGTTTTTTTAGATAAGCAAGCAGATAATCAGCTATTATTCGTTCTTGAAGTTTTTAAATTACACTTGTCAAACTCACTTGTATATAATTGTTGCAGTAATTAACAACTCCTTTCTTAAATAAAGGAATAATATAAGCAGTTAGCCAAAGAATAGGTAAGACGCTATTTTTCATGCTAAGTTTGAACAATATAGATAATGGAAAAGCTGATTCAGTGTCAAGAAGTTTTATAAGCATGGCTGGAAAGCCATCTGGCGTTCTCAAAGTTTTGTTTGGAAGCGTAAAAATAGCTTTGAGCACCTTATCATATGAAAAATAAATTGAGTTTAAAGCGGCGTTTGCTGGAACTCTGCGTTTAAAAAATGGTGTAATACTATTATCTTTGCAAAACACTGAGGCAAAAAAAACTATTAAGCTCATTTGCTTTTTCCTGATCTTCATATGCTAATGATCCGTCACATTTTTCTAGTGGCAGGAGAATATCATTGGAATTAGTTTTAGAATTGACATACCGATAAAATCCCTTAATATCTTTTGAATCAATAATACTTTTTTTCTTTCTCAGTGAAATAGTTTTTTAGCTCTTTTTCATACTTTTTTGCAAAAGATTTATAGTTCTGTTTGTAACAAGCATTTTTTTTTAAATTTACAATACAATTTTTGTTTTTTTTTGCTTTAAGTCTAATCAATTTTTTTAGAAAAACAGGTTTTTGCGACTTAATTAAACAGGTTAAAGTGCTTTAATATATAAATTTGTGCCATATAAACTTTGGTTTTTTATATAGCATCAATCAGTTTAGAAATCATCACTAAAATAGTAATTTCGTTAAAAATAATTTTGAATTAACAAAAATTAAGTTAAAACTTGTGCTTTAAAACAACATAGGTTTTTTTAGTGTTCTGGATGTAAAAATATTCAAAATTTAAAATTAATTTTAAAAAGTCTATTCCAAACTTCTAAATAGAAGCATTTTTTGTAAATGAAACATTAAAAAAGTGGAAACCAAGCGCGAGAGCAGCGCCATAGCTACGACGCGGCAAAAAAACCCCAAAAAGATTTTGCTTTTGTAATATTAAGAAGTATTTAAAAGATTCTGCAGGGAAGGGGTCGAGATTTTAAACTAAAATACATTCAAAACATTTGAAACCATAAAATGTACGAGTTGCTTGCTGTTTCTTAATTTTCCCTCTATGTACGATTGGCGCTGGTTGTCATGTACCCTCTTCCTACAATAAAAAACCTTTATTCAGAACTAGTTTATAACAAGTTTTTTTTATTTCCACCTTTTTAACTCATAATGAAGTGTTTGAACACCTCAGAATTTTTTTAGCTTTAAAATGTCATATAGTATTCGTGATCACGTCAAATATCTTTTGCTTTTTGGGATAGGTTGTCGGAGGAGCAGCGGGAAAACAGGGCTTTAAAATGGAGGTGTGAATATGGCTAAAAGTATGCCGCGCGGGCGGGTTATTAGAAAGGCGCGGCGCCTTATTAGACATAAATGCCGGCGTCCGTTTATGCGCGTGGTGTCCTTTGATGCGCAAGGGATTCCTTCTGTTTAGAACAATGGATTTTGACCAGGGTGAATTAATCCCCAATATAACTTTTGTAAAAGTTTAACGTTTCCTTGGTGGGTTAATTATTAGTAATTTGAGATTTGTCACATAATGAGATGATTTTATTTGTATAACACGGTATTGCGTAGAATAAAATGACTAAGTGATCAACTGATTTGCCAGGGGGAAATAAAAATCTATTAATTGATACAGCAACAAAGGTTAAAACGTTTATTATCATCATAAAAGCTTTGGAGCGGTTCTTATCTATACTTATATCTATCTTCTTTTATACTTTTATCTCAATCGTTTAACTTATTCTCATCTTACCAATTATTTTATAAAGAGATTGTATGTTCTTCGTTCAGTTACGTATTGCTAAATGAGTAAATTTTTTAATTTTTTATATCTTTAATAAATGACATTGAATTCAATGCATTAAAAGGCGGAAATTCTAGCAAAAGACGAAACAAAGTTTCGAAAAAAAAAGCCTTATATTAAATGGAATAGTATAAAGCTACATAAGTCTAAAAACTAAATGCCAGAAAAGACTGAAACAAGTCTCTTTAAAACCTATAAATTAATAACAGATTTTGTGAAATTTTCAGAAAAACAAAACCGAATAAAAACAATACGTGTAAAAGCTTTAGTTTGCGTTTTTAAACCATTAATAAAACTTAATTCACATAAATTACTCTCAAAATGGATTAACTTTTACATAAGTTAACCAGCTGTAAATACCACAGTATTAGTTAAGTCACACGTCGTCAAAACGATACAAAAAAGTATAACGCAAGCGTCACAGTAACCATGAAAAATTTCTGTCAAAATAAGTTATCGCATTGCGCATTAAATTTTGTAATTTATCATTATTTTCGTATAAAGCAAAACGTACCGCCATATTAACGGCTTTTTAAAATCAAATATCAAGTTTTAAGTCCAAAAAACATTGAAAAATTCAAATTTAATATAAGGCTACTTTTTCTTTAATGTTTCTATTTATTACATAAAACAAATTACCTGTCAATGTATTTGTTAAATTAAAAGTCGCCTTATATTAAATCTGAATTTTTCAATGTTTTTCGGACTTAAAACTTGATATTTGATTTTAAAAAGCCGTTAATATGGCGGTACGTTTTGCTTTATACGAAAATAATGATAAATTACAAAATTTAATGCGCAATGCGATAACTTATTTTGACAGAAATTTTTCATGGTTACTGTGACGCTTTCGTTATACTTTTTTGTATCGTTTTGACGACGTGTGACTTAACTAATACTGTGGTATTTACAGCTGGTTAACTTATGTAAAAGTTAATCCATTTTGAGAGTAATTTATGTGAATTAAGTTTTATTAATGGTTTAAAAACGCAAACTAAAGCTTTTACACGTATTGTTTTTATTCGGTTTTGTTTTTCTGAAAATTTCACAAAATCTGTTATTAATTTATAGATTTTAAAGAGACTTGTTTCAGTCTTTTCTGGCATTTAGTTTTTAGACTTATGTAGCTTTATACTATTCCATTTAATATAAGGCTTTTTTTTCGAAACTTTGTTTCGTCTTTTGCTAGATTTTAATTGTTGATGATTTTTTACTGTCTTAGTATTATACGGATAAAACTAGCTAGTCATTTTTTAACATTTTTACAAATAATGTTTTATATATTATATTTTTGTTTTATATCTTATATGGTTTGTTAGATACGAGCGCCTCACAGCTCAAATTTCCCGTGAAGATGCATTGCGTGGTACCACAATCACTGCCAAAGGTAATGTGTACTGCAAAACATTAGTTTTAAACCGAAAAAAATGTTGAAGAATATAAAATAATTAGTAGTATAATAACATAAGAGAAAAATAACAAAATGGCTTTTTTTTGTTAAAATTATAAATAAATATATAAATACGTTTTAAACTTAAGGTCGAACGATACAGTTAGGATACCCTGTCGGTTTTTGTGTATAACTCGTGCCGTACGTGACGGACAGAAGCAAACTATATTTTGAAAGAAAAGGTATTTTTTCCGGTCAGTTCGGTATCCTTAACATTTTAGGTGGACCATTCCACGGCGAGATATGCTTCGTTGAAAAAAGGCATTTAAAACAGTTTTTCCCAATTTAAGAAAACCAGAGTTAATATTACGTAATAAAAATTTAACCTAAGTTATATACACCAAATGTACATGCCCACGAAAATTTTCAGCAAAATCCCTACTATTGAAGTTTTTAAATTTCGTTTTATTGCTAAAATTGTTGAAATAAAAATAAAAAGAAGTGATAGTAGAAATTTCGTTAAAAACTAAAAAACTGGCTCGGAATTATGGTACAACTGCTGTGTTAAAAGTTGGGAATAAACTACTTCATATCAAATGACTAAACTCTCATTTATATTTTTTTGATTTGACGTTAGGAAATACATTTTGAAACCTTGGTTTAAAACTGGCTTTTAAGAAAATGAGTGGTTAGAGCGTCAGACACGGAATCTAGGTTCGAGTCCCCCTGGGCAAGATTTTTAATCTCAAAAAATGTTTTTTTTTAATTTTTAACTTTTTAATTAAAAAAAGTGTTCATTTTTCACAACTGTATTCAACTCCGAGTACATGTTTTGATGTGGTTTTGAGGTAAAACAGGTATATAGTAAAAATGCCACCCAAGGGAGGGGGGAAGGTCGCAACTCCCCTAGTGCCCCCCGGGGGGACAAATTGAAAAACGGAGGTCGGATTCGTCATCAAGACTTCCGAAAACCCCCGAGTACATGTTTTGGGGAAAATTGGTAAAATTTTTGTAACTGTATCGTTCTACCTTAAGCACTTAAAACAAAAATACACAATTCGCTTCGGTTGAACATTTTCAACAAACAGTAACGCCTAAAATTTCTCTGTTTGCTCAGAAGTTCAAAATAGAGGGAAAAGTAAATTAGAACATGTCTTTTAGACTTCTTGGTACCATAAAAACGGCACTAACTGTTTTATTAAAGAGATAATTTTAGCTATATTTATTTAGTCTCAACCTGCCTTGACTAATTGTGATTTAAATTTTAAACATTTAGTGGCTAAAACTTTTCAATCTGAACAGGGCTCATAAAAATTCGTAAAGCTGCGATAAGATGTCAAAACAAAAGTAAAAGTGTTTTAATTTTTATAAGCGCAAATTGAAATATTGCTTAATTATGTCATTTGATAAGGTTATGATCTAATCTCCGGCAATATTTCAGCTGTTGCACTTTGTGAAGCTTTGATTTAGTAACCAACAATGGTTTTTAACCTTCGCCGTTTGGTTACGCAACAACAACTAGCATTTGTAAAATAGATACATTGTCAAAACTAATCAGTGAAACAAACAAAACTAATCTAAAACTTTTTTGGTTATGTGACCCCACTTCTTTTGGGTCAAAAATTGAGCAAACCTTAAAAATTATATTAACAAATACCTATAATCACGATGGTAAAATTTTTTTATTTTAATGGATATTGTTCAATGCTTACACATTTTTAAATTTTTACCAACTAAATAATTAAGTTTTTTACAAAAAATGTCTATAAATAAAAAAAATATTAGGTGTTGGATGTTATCCCCCAGTTTTGCCTCCAGTTTTGCCCCCAGTTTTTTATTTACAAATTTTGAAACTTAAGCAAACAAGTACGAAAGCTTCTTGGCCTAAAAAGGACAATTAGCAACAAAAATTGTTAATCTCTTGAACTAAAACAAATATATTAAACTATGGAAATGGGATTATTTCCACTTACGTTCCCTAGAGGAGATCTCCTTTGGTGTTTAGCCTAAGTGGGGCGACCCTCTGCATGTTCAACATGTACTCTTCTACTAGAGTCAATAAATGATTGAGTCAAAGCCATAGACAAAGAATTTCCTATAGATACAGTGTTTATTGATTTTAATAAGGCCTTTAATGCAGTTTGTCATACTAAACTTTTTTCTAAGCTTCAAGCTTATGGAATCACTGGAGACCTATTGAGTTGAATTACTGCGTTTTTAAGTAACAGAACGCAAAAAGTAGTGATGGGTAAGAACAGTTCCACAGAATGCAAAGTTATATCTGGCGTTTCACAGAAAACTGTTCTTGGACCTTTGCTATTTCTTTTGTTAATTAATGATTTACCAGAAGATCTAAAAAAGTTTAATGTCACATGCAAATTATTTGCTGATGACGTTAAGCTCTATGACACTAAAAAAAATCAGAACAATCGACTAACCTTCAAGCTACAGTTAACAAATAAATATCTTGGGCACAAAAATGGCAATTAACTATTGCTGAGGAAAAATGTTGCAAATTATATTTTGTCATGGTAATCCTGAATTACCTATTTTTATAAATAATCAAAAACTAAAACGGCTAAAAAAGCTAGAGATCTTGGTGTCCAAATCTCATCTAACTTAAAATTTGCAGATCATTGTAACACTATTTCAAAAAAGCGTTAGCCATAGTTAACATGATTTTTCGTTGTTTTCAGACTAAAAATATACCGGTTTTAATCACATCCTACAAAGCATTCGCTTGGCCTATACTTGAATATTGTCGCCAGGTTTAGCCATCATATTTATGTAAGGATATTGATACAGTTGAAAACGTCCAGCGTTATTTTATTAGGATAATATTTGCAAGGTGTGGTCTTTCTTTATCCAACAGTTACTTAAAAAGATTAAATTTTCTTAAAGGTGAAGAAAATTAAATTTAATTTAAATATGGGATATGGTATAATAAACAAATTAAACAATCTTAACTTTGATGACTTCTTTACGTGGGCTATTTTTATGGGTAAAAATGACCATAGATTTAAGTTAATGCTATCAAAAACGAAAAATGACAATAATATGCGTAGTTATGCTTCAAGAACTGCTAAATATTGGAATTCTCTTCCAAAAAAAGCAATTGAAGCCCAAAATTTAAATGTTTTCAAAAAATATATAAATAAATTATCGTTTGATAAATTTACTAAATTTGATAGACACATGTAAGAAACTTGCGGGCTCTGTGTGTTTCTCTTCCTTTGTGTCTTTGATAAAACGTTCTAAATAATTGATGTACATTGTTCTTAGACATGTTTTTTTGTTAAACATTCATATGTTTAAATTATTTTAAATGAGTTCATATTATCAGCTAGAAAGTAAGTACATAATGACACAAGCGTTTGTCAAAAAATTCCCCCTTCCCTTTATTTTTTGTGTGCATTTTGCTTAAATTTAGTTTTGTCATTAAGTTACATGAAATTATAATATACGATACAATGCTTGGATAATTTATTATATATAAATAACGTGTTATCAGATATGATAATTGTGTTTCATGTCATGTTTCGTGTCATGTCATATGTGTATGCAATCATCTGCTATATAAAAAAGAGCTAAATGACTGTTAGTTATTCTGAATCATTGAATGAACCTCTAACATCTTGCAGTGGGGGAAAATAAACGCAGAACGTTACATGACGCAAATCATTTAATTATAAAAATTTTATGTAATAAAATTATGTAATAAAACAGGGATTTTAATAATTGGCTAATTTAAACTGTGGTCCAAATCTAGGGGAATTTTAGCATACTGAGAACTTAATGTTTCATCTTAATTTAATATAAATTTAGCTTCTTAAGCTAAGTTAGCTGGGGCCTAGGCCCTTTAATGTTTCCAGATAATAGTTTAAAGCAGATTGTATGTAAAGAGGCTTTATATGTATACATAGTTAAATATCAAAATTCATAGGTGAACTACAGATTTCCAACCTTTCTTACTTATAGCAAATAAGTCAAGCTCCTTAAAAATATGGTGAGATCAGTTTATTCCAAACTTTGATGAGTGTTGGGAATAGCCCGAGCCAGTGAACGCGAACTAAAACTATGTGCTAAATATGAAACATTAACTTTCTGGGTTTAAAAAAAAACTAAAAAAGGGCAAATATTTCACTTTATTTAAACAGAAATGAATTCAACATTTGGAGTTCACCTATCTTATGCACCGCAAAAAAAGTCAAAGCTCCTCCAAGAAAATGGTAGGTTATATGAAGCTCCAGAGCTTGAGAGCTCCTGAGCTCCAGAGCTCCCTCCGCTTCAAATCGTCGGAGGTCCAGAGCATGATATTGTAGGGTAGAAACATCACTATTCTATGCACAATCTAAGGACTATTTTTAAAATAAAAAAAATTAACTTAGCTTGCAAAAAAATAGTAATAAATAATATATGAAATTAAAAGGTTGTTAAAGGGTTGTTCCGGAGCTCCTAAAAGCGGAGCCTCCAGAGCTTGGAGCTTAGGGGCACATCACTACTAAAAATAATTTAAAACATAATATCTCATTTAAAGTTACTGTAAAACTTTTTGTTTTCGATTTTGATTATTTTTTGTAAAAATTTTACCCTTGCCCTCAAAACCGCACAAAAATTTTATCATCAAAATATCGCCAGTGGTTCAGAAGATATGAACCTCCAAAAATAGCATTTTTCAACAATTTTGTACTTGAAAGATTGCTCAATGGATAATAAATATAATATTACAAAATATGCATTCAATAGGCTTTTTTCTATTTTAATTTGATACCTTGATCGTTAAGATTAGTGAGGTATTTGTTGAGATATTGCGTTTCCCGTACAAAAAACCAGCGATTTTTAAAAAAAAAACGAAGTGTAGGCAAAAATGGTGGGCAAACTTCATTAAGTCACTGCTGTCGTTTGGTGTTTTTAACGAAAAAATCGCGGGGTTTTTGAACGGGAAACGCAATATCTCAACAAATACTGCACTAAACTTAACGATCGAGATATCAATTTAAAGTAGAAAGTAGCCGCTTTCTTTGATTGAATATTTTGTAATATAAATTTTAGTACCCATTGAGCTATCTTTCAAGTACAAAATGGTTGAAAAACCCCATTTTGAAGGGTCATAACTCCTGAAACACTTGAGATATTTTGATGAAACAATTTTTGTGGGCTATTGGGGGCAGGGGTAACGTTTTCACAAAAAATAATCAAAATCGAAGACAAAAAGTTTAATTCAGTACCGCACCTTTAAGGGGAAGAGCTCCTAAGCTCCCTCCGCTTAAAATATCCGCAGTATGATATTAAAGGATAAGGACATTAGTTTATATTAGGGGTATTTTGGAGCGGAGCATAGCTCCGCTTTTAGGAGGTTTGTAGCAACCCCTGGAGCTCTGGAGTTCTCTGTTTAATTTCTTAAATATTTTCTTTAATTAAATATTTAAACAGTAATGTCGTAGATGATTTTAATTTTTTTGTGAAATTTTTTTTAATTTTTTTTGTTTTTAATTTTTTTAACACTTATTTAAAACAAAAATTGTCTTAAAAATAGAGATACAAGCATTTTTAAATACTTCATTATACCCCCAATAAATTTTGTTTTAAATGACAAAAATAAAGTGTAATTTTCATGGAAAATATATAAAAATAACGAAATATATATGTGCTAAGCATAATTTCATAATTGGTATTATATGGTTTTTTTCTATGCTTATGCTTTTTTTATTTTATGCTTTTGCTTTAAAATCATAATCAAAATAAATAATTGAAGATTTTTCCAAATATTTCATACTAAATATTAAGCATCTGATTAGAGAAGCGCGTCTGTATTAATATTGAAACTTACTTTTCATAAAACCTATTTACTGAGAAATTATTGTTAAATATATTATGATATGAAGTTCTAAGCTTTAAAGTTTTTAAGGAAGACGGTAAATTAGGCTCATGATTGGTTGCGTTAGGATTTCATTTGTATTGGTTGTTTTGGCTTTTGTTGTGTGCATTTGTGAATAATGGTTTAAGTTTGTTCACGGCAAGGGCCAAAACCTACCCCAAAATGACAAAAGCGTGACTTTGATTTTTTAGTCAGAAAATTAATGTTTCATTTTTGGTAAATAATTTTGGTCCACATCTACTGATTTGGTTTATTCCCAACCCATTAAGGTTTGGAATAAACCGCATTTTTTTGCATTTTGATAATTTATTGCAAAAATTACATAACAAGACCCTAAAACATAAATACACCCATTGCCTGCATTTCAATCCTACTTCTTAACAGAACCATCAGCAAACCTTAGGGTTCAATATAAAACCAAAAGAAATTTAACAATACCAAGTTGGGAGGGAGCCCAAACCCTTACAAAAATATCTTATTTTCTTAATTTATCACTTTTATCAAATTGTTTTCAACAAAAACCCAAATTTAATTACTTAAATAATCTTCCTGGATGCGTAAAAATTTTATTACAATTACAAAGGAAAAAAAATTGTTTTTTTTTGTATATTCTAATTTATGCGGAAAACTGCAAATCGCATGCCAAAATAGACATCCTGAAAAACAAACACAGCAGGCAAAAAGGATAAAAAACAATCAAGTTGATTTTTAAATTTTGCACGATATTTATGACATATTATAGCAACTATATTTAAAAAAATAAATCTTCTAGAAGGTATTTTACATTCTTCTGGTATAAAACCATAAAGGCATGTCTGATTAGCATTCTTAATTCCAGACAAGGAAGGTACAAAAGGATAAACACGATAAGTCCTTAACCTTCTCACTCCCATTCTCGCCCCAGCCCGTATTAAGGAACAGCGTCAAGTAGAGTGCGACTCTGAAATGCACTTTTCTGCAGCATTTATGAAGTCGGTCTGGGTGGTTTGAATCTGAAAAATCAATTTGAACAGTACACACATATGATAATATACCAGTCTTAGAAATTAATATTTATTTTACCTTCGCGATTAAACGTTACGGCATTATTTGCCGTCCATCTGTTTTTACTTTTATGCATAATAATATCGGCTTTTATAATATTTTTAAAATTATTTATAATTGTACTCGCCAAATCTTGGCTATTTAACATTCTATGTGCATTTATTAACAATTTATTTCCAGTTTCCCAAATTGTGAATTTCCACACTGAACAGAAAATACTGATCAAGCGGTGCTGAGATTCTGAAAGTTGATCTGTGATATCTGCGCCATTAAACCTAAGAGTAACTAAAGAAAAATTTATTTACGGATAAATCCGGGATTAAAAAATTTAGAGCTCTGTCATGCAGTTGAGTTAGTGCAGGACAATCTAAAAAA